>VXBC01007347.1:0-25908 GCA_013399945.1 Ploceus nigricollis
AAATACTAATTATTAAATTTTATAATAATTGTTCTATAATAATATAGCGAAAATATGTAAATGCCAAAAGGTCAGTCCCTGGACACTGGTTTGTTACGCTTGTAGTTAGGAAAGGGAAAGCAAGTGTTTTGAGACATCCAGAAAAACCACAGAAGCGTAACCACAAAACTTTAAAAAAAAAAATGGCCAAAGTTACAGAAAGGCAGAGCTGACCTCTTACTTTGCCCACTGTGTTCTAGGGAACCAACAAACACGGCAGCAAGAGAAAGAGTGTGAAAGACTATGCCATGAGCAGAATGTGGAGAGGGGACAGCAGCCCTAGCTCTTTGCAGCTGTAGAGGTGTAGCTCTGTGTGTGGACCCAAAGAGGCAGGAGGAGAACTGGTGCCCTGAGAAGGGAGACCTAGCCAGAATGCAAAACGTTGTTCCTGTACTTGGAGATTTCAAAGGGATTGTGATTCAGGGTCCGTGCAAAGGTTCCTGATTTCATTTGGGCAGTAAAATGGCAGAAGGTGTTCACGTGTCCACAAGGAAAGCGTCATCAATGAGAATAACTGAGAGCAGGGATTCAGGACAGGCTTCCCCTGTGCTCAGCAGCATCCCCATGAGCCCACACCTGGATACCACACTCTTATCCATGTGTGCCATTCCCTCACCTTTACTTAACCTTCCTCACATGGCAGAGCTGGCTTGGGCACCAGAGGCACTGCTGTGCTGACCTGTGACCCTGAACCCTGTTTTCTGTGAGAGTATCCTTGTGTCAAAATCTAGGTGTGCTACGCGCTGGACGTAGTGGTAGCAGCCCATACAGAATTCTTTAGTGGCCATTGCAAAGAGAGTCAGCAATTAGATTGCTCTAACATTCTCCTCACCTGCCTGGCTTCCCGTATGCCCTGACGTCACTGACAATTACATGGAAACGGAACGTGCCCACGTTGTGTCGTCCTCACTCCCACACAAGGCCATTAGTTAACAAGGAAGAATTGCCCAAATTTAGGATATATGGGTCAAAGAAACTGGTGCGGCTCAAACCTGTTTTAATTTCTGCAGGTGAAGTGGGTCACCACTTTACAGGGATTGCTATTAATCCAATGGAGTTTAGCTAGAAAGGAAGGGAGGACAAGTTTGGTGTCTCTCATTGGCTCAACTCCAGGAATTAGTGAAATTGGGTTTTAGTTGGTTGCCACTGCGGTGTCATCATAGTTTTCTTGATTAAAAGTACTCAGTCCCCTCCTGAGAGAAATAAACAGAATATCAATATCAGTAGAACCCTGATGAATAAAACTTCATTATAAACTTGTCAAGAGCTTTGCCTGATTTAAGGAGGGGAGTTAGGGCTTTTGGACTCCTTTCTTGGTATGCAAATGATGTTCAGATCAATTTGTGATCCTTTTAACATCTCTTCACCGTGAGACCTCCTCATCTGCTCCACACCACTGGTCAGTGTACTGCAGCCTTCCCCTTACAGGATGGCATCTTGTTGATCCTTAGACATGTCCAGGGATAGCTTTTTGTCCTGCTATACCATGCTGAATGCTTAATTCTACTCGGGGCCAAAAGCCACAAGACATGGACAATATACCCCAGGAGAATGGGAGGGTGTGGTTTCTTCGCAGGCAGGGGAAAAAAATGGTTCCTGAGGCCTTCCACTGCTCCCTGATGAATAGGGCTGGGCGTACAGTTTTGACCCAGCCACTGTTGTCTCCATGGGCTTCAAACACAGGGACTTTGATGAATGATCCCCTGTGGCAGCCCAGTCCCACTGCTGGATGTGCCAGGCATGGACTGGCAGCTGGACCACACAGGAGTTCACACTGCTACCTCTTCCCCACACTCTTTCTTGTAAACCAGTGGGCTGTACGCTGCTGTTTCCAGGCTTTTCTATTGTATTACCATACACCAGCAGCCAAGAGGAATAGGGATAGTTCCTAAACTTAGGGCTGTCCATCTGGCAGCATCATCAATTTTAAGATTAATGGGAAAGTGACTGATACAGGTACCTAATGAAACCATAAATGGTGTTTTACAGGAGACACAATGTTCCTGCTTANCAGGCATTGTTCATGACTCAAAGAATTCTTTCTCAGCTCAGCTTCCGGTCCACAGATGTGGAAGGACCCATCTAAAATCTGTTTACTTACCATAAATGCTCTGTGTTCTGAGGGGAGAAGTAGCTGTGGATGTCTGGCACACAGCTTCCTCCCTGCCAGAGCCAGGTGACAAGTCTGAACAAAGAGCTGCTGCTTGTCACCTGTCCTGCAGCAAAACGTTTTGTACCGAGTCCTGCTGGGCTCTTCTGAGCCAGCCGAGCCCTGTGTGAAGAACAGGACTTTGGCTGGGAGTTTTGCTATTACTCAGCGTGTTTGCTGAGTAAATAAAGTCACTGCGTTTTCCCTTTGAATTTCTGCGCAGGATTGCCAGTGGAGAGATCTCCACCACGGAGGGCTCTTGATCACTCTGTGCCTTTCCACTTGGAAAAGGTGAACCCTGCCTAGAAACCACCGATGCAGTCACATATTACAGAGCACACTGCCTCCTTTTAACACCTAACTCTTCCCCTTTCTGTGCAGTCATCAGACCTGTCGGCTTTTAATGAGGGCTTTGTGGGACTGTGGCAAACGTGTCTCCATCTGTCTGTTCCACTTCAAGGCTGTCAGCGTTCATTTTAGGCTGTGTTTCTCGCAGGCAGTGTCTCTCTCTCTGGTAGCTGTCCTTACAAGGTTTCTTCAAATTAGGTGCAGTCGGCATCACCAAAGCCAACAGAAGCACTCACTGTCCAGATACCTGCATAAAAAAGGCTGTTCCTTGTAATGAAAAACAACACAAAGTAAAAGTGAGTATTACTGTTCATGTAGCTCTAGGTTGGATTCACTGTTATGCCCTGATTCAAGAAAGCAGCTTTATCAAGGAAAGGACTTAGACATGTGTTTGCAGTTAATTAAAAGGCCTTCTTTGAACAGAGGCAAGTTAAGCGTGTGCTTATATGCTTTTGTTTGTGACCTGTGAAGAAAGACTGTAGCAGTAATTGGCCCTGAGATAGGAAATGAAGGACACCTTGCTCTACAAAGAGATTTCTTCTTCTACCTGATTACTGTGTCTGTGAAATCTGGGCTCTTTGGAAGTCGGTGGCAGAACTCCAGGCAAGTTGAGGTGATCAGTATGTCATCCACTATACTTCTTCTGAACGTTGCAAAGCAGATTAAAACCCCTTTTTTTTCCTTCTGAAACATTTTCTCCCTAATGAAGAAACAGCTGATTTTTAAAATATGCCTCTCTTATGTCCAGTTTTGATCTTTCCTTTATTTTGGATTTTTACTTTCAAGCTGCTTACTTGATTCAATGGCATTCAGTATCCTATAAATGCTCCAGAACTTCAGACACAATTAACTGCATGGCCAATCTGTAATTGTTTCTAATGAACAGGCATGCCCTTTTTGGTGGACTAAAGAGCATTTCCTAGCTCCTTTGATTACCAGTTTGTCTGCTTATGATACAAATAGCATTTTCCTAAAATCCACAAGTAGGCAGGCAAAATAGTTGCTCAAATCAGCTGTGAAATTAATACTGATAAGGTATTAGTTGGAGCTAATGCCTTATTCAGCCAGTGCTTGAGTGGATCCAAGTGGAAAAATCACCACCATATTAATCATTAAAGGAAAAAAGGCAGGAGAACTTGTGGTGTTACTCACTTTTGCACACAGTGTGGCTCTCTGGTGGAAAGAGTAACAATGACTCAAGAGGGATTGGAAAATTCTGTAAATATGGAATTTTGGAATGAAAAGATGTCTTTGCGTCTGATAGGTTCATAACATTTTTAATTATTACTGAAATAAATTACTATTCTTCTTATGGCATTTTTAATAGATCATACTGTTAAGCTCTGCCTTTTATTATCTTTAGAAAGAACATGAGAACAAGCCAATTCTCTTGGAGCCATGGTAATGAGTATCATCGAATCAATGGGTAATTGCTGAGGACAGACACTGAGAGAGATATGTGCTAATCACAGTGGTGCCTGCTACACGTATTTACAGTATCAGGTCCTTTCAGAGAGCTCACAGTACTTTCTGGTGCCTGAGCTGGTTAATTAGGGGCAGGAATTTCCTTTGTCACAATATGATGCTGGATTTCGTTGGTGAAGGATCTCTAGGTGGTCTCTTGTTGGAAGAAGATCACTCAGGTCCTTTGAGGTAAGTTCCTGCAGGAACAGTTAATACTGTAGGAACTCATAAACGTGCATGTACTGGCATTGGAAAAGGCAGTTCAAAACTAGTTCAACAAGTGCAGCTCTGAGTTGTGGGAGGCTGCAGAGCACCTCTATGTAGTGCTACAAAGAAGCAATGCCCTTTGGTGGCACATTTCGCCCTGAGGAATGGAGCTATGCTGGTTTATCTCCCTGTCTCCTGGGACCTCAGTGACATCAAGGACACACTGTGCAAAGACCTCAGTCCCAGCGACTGAGCTAGGCTGTGTAAGAACATGGTCCCAGAAGAGGAAGATCCCCAGGCAGATTGGAAAGGAAGCCATCCCCCTGGCTGTGTGTATGCAGAGTTTACAGGCTGCTTCCTGAAACAGCCATGAGCACAGGATACGGCACATCCTATCATTTCTGCTGTGTGAGGCAGGCCTGCCTGCAGCATGGCAAAGAGCCTGGTGGCACAGGATGTGCAGGGCATGCTCAGGCTCGGGGCCCCTGTGCAGCACCCCTTGACAAGCTCCTGCTCTGACCCGGCACCAACAGGTCTGATCTGGAGGGCAGCCTCAGGCTCACCTTCCCCAGCAGCCCAGGTGCTGCTGGTGTTTCCAGCCAGCTCACCTACCCACACACTGCTCCTGCTGCCACAGCACACACCAGGCAAGGGCTGCAGCCTTCTCTCCTGACACAAAGTGTGTAAAGTCATGCAAGCGACTGAACTATAGCATACTCAGCATTTTGCCATTTATGTATTAGATACTTACTGTGTCAGATTTAGGTGGATGAATTTGCCTTTATTACACAATAAATACTGATGCTTTGACTTGGAATGTGCTGCAATCCCAACTCTGAGACCTGCTGGACACTGCTGCTTTTCCCAGACCTGGCCTTCACATAAGGATGGAGACATGAAGGCCTCTTTTTAAGGATCAATTATATTTGATGTTTGTCAAGTCATATCCCAAGGCAGTAAACATAGACATGTTAAGTTTATGTTCTGTAACACATCTATTAATTTTCCAGACTTCCTTCTGCAGAGGCCATTTTGGTTCTCAACTTAAGCTGGTTTAACTAAAAGCTGGTGCCAAAAGGGGCCACTGCAAGTCCCTTTCAGAAATTATATTCCTGTTCCCAAGGCCTCAGATCTAGCAATTAGGGCATATGATGCCATGAGGGGCATCAGCTTTGCCTGCCAGTGCAACCAAAAACCAAATTCCTTTTCATCTTCATTGCTTTTCAGTCAGTTCAGCAAGCTAATCCTATTTACCTAGGGCAGCAGGATTGCTAGAGCTGACACACAGGACCATGTGATTGGGGCAAGGAAAAGTGTGTGACCATATACTGGCATCCACTGATGCTGGTCATGAAACCACAGCCTCAACTGGACAAGAAGGGAGGGATTCATGTTTGGGAATTGGTAGCTGATACACAAACATCTTGTGATCACAAGTCTCCCTTTAGAGTCAGCAGAGATCTAATCAGCTTTGTCAGTGGAGTCTGCAACATGGTTTATCTCCTCCTACAATGCTATGTACTTGATCAGATGAGTTCCATCATTCGAGTGCGCATTTCTGCCCTGGATTATAAAGAAAGACTGGTGTGAATTGCTTGGAGATTAGGTCAATGGTTAATGAAGTGACTCCTGCCCCCACCGTTAGTTTTGCCCACTATAAAACAAGGATTTTCCTTATTCTTACATTAAAGAGCATGAGTTAAGTGAGTTGAGTGTCTTTAATGGCACAAACTGAGTAATGACAGCAGGAAGAGTAGAACCCAGTGGCCTGTACCAATGGTTATACCGATATGCTAGAAATGTGATGTCCAAGGCTGGGTCTCCAAAGTAAAATTCACAGGCACAGTGGAGGTGTTTTGATTTAATCAGTCCTGGGCAGCTGACAATTCCCTCAGAAGCAAACATAAGGGGTGGATGCTTTTGGAAAGCAGGTCATTTATGTAGGTGATGAAACATGGAGGAGCCTCACTTGGGGCATGAGTTTTCAAAACACCTTCATCCAGATCTTACAAGCTAATTCTATAGAGTTCATTATCAATGGCTATTTGCATAGCAAAATAGTGACTGTGAGCATTGCTTCTTGCCAGCTTTATTTGTGTTAACCTGCTTTATACCTAGCCAGATGTTTCTGCCCTAATGTTTGGGGAAACAAGGGTTCAGATTGGCATGGGTGGATTAAATGAAACTCTACAATAGCTGCAGAGCCAATGGAGCCATTTCCATCACTGCTAAGATGACAAAGCAGTTATTAAATCCAGCAGTTACAGTGGCTGTCCCAGGAAGGACTTGTCAGTCAAGTTTCTAAGTAATCTGTTTGTGAAATACGTGTTCCATCTCCCTTATTGACTAACAATGTATATTATCTGGTTAGTTAACTGTGGGGATAAAGGTCTTTTTTCCTGTCATTTGTCAAGCTCCTGTGTAAAAAGCTGCAGTTAAACTGTGTATAACCTTAGGATCCTGAACAGTGCCAGCTAAAGTTCTAGGAATATGCTTATTCAGTTTTTTATTAGCCACATAAAATAGACAAAGTTTGTGCCTTTGCCAATTAAATAAACCAGGACCTATCTCTTTCTTGGAAATTCTGCTACAGAAAGGTATTCTCCTTGTAAAAAGGGAAATGTATAAATAAACAAAATATGTATTTGAGGAGCAGTAGTATAGCATGCCAGTGTTGTTAAAGCTCCAGTATATACATTTTATAGCACTGTAGTGATATAAAATCACCATAGACATTATCAAAACACTTACAGACACTAACTATTAAAAATCAATAAATTAGGAGATCTTTTTCAAATCTTCTGTGTAGTTCATAATTATATCCAGCACTTTTGTATCTAATCCTAAGTAGGAAAAATGTTTCATGGAGGCTTGGTTACAGCCTATAAGCACACATAAAGTCAGCCAATAGTGTTTGTGTGGTCACATATCCCCAAGAAGTTGTAACAGGCTGGGCTGACACAGTCCTCCATGGGAGACAGCCACTCCAGTGGATTGCCCTCTAGGACACTGTGTGGGTGAACAAGGATTTGGGTGTGCACATGTGGCTGCTCCTGAGATCTTCTCTGTATAGCAACATGCAGGCACTGTGTAGGCTGGAAGTGTTACAGGAGGGATAGGAGGAGCTGCTTGATCTCTGTCATTATAGTTTGCCATCATCCTATATGATGGATTCCTGGCATTGGCTCTGGCCTTATCCAGCAGTTGGGGCAGCAAGAGCCCAGCACTTCCTACCAGGGTGTGTAACATGAGTGAGCCTTCCCTCTGCTGAGGTGATTCATCCTAGCCTCACATACCACAGCATCCTCCTGACCTTCTCAGGCCTCCTGGCCTCCTTAGTCTCTCTCTGACCTGCTGTAAGTGTGTCACACAGCCTGCTTGTGCTGGTCGGGATGGTGACACAGATCCCAGCGTATGGATGTGGATCTTGGGCAGCCAAATCCCAGCTCTTGGCCTGCCCATGGCAGGGAACAACCTGGAGCTGTGCTGTACCCTCTGACTGACAGGCCCCAGTGTAACCCCAGACTTGGAGGCAGCCCAGTTTCATGTTTCTGTCTTATCTGCTTCATGCAGCAAGGGAACCCTCTGGGCCAGCAGGATAGCACATCTGCCTGGGGACCCTCCCACCTGCAGCACTGCTGCCAGCTCCCCCTCCTCACTCCTGCACAAGTGTTTATCTGGGACAGCTGGAGCCTTTCAAAGGGAATGGTCACCTCCAGCTCCTCCTTTCAAGACTGCCTGCGCAGCCTTTGGGTGTGCCTGAGGGCCATGATCTGCAAGGTCTCCACACAGCCTTTTGAAGCCACCAAGGTGCAAACCAGCTAATGATTAAACCTGCTTTCTCAGTTTTACTGCTGGAGAAATGCTTCTGTGGCAAAGAACCAAGGAGAGTACAATAATCCTTTCACATCAAAAGAATATGCAGACACCCAAGGTAAATACTGGCCTGATTTGAGCACACTTATTTCTGTGCTGCTATCTATTTACCCTGATGGTTTCAGTGTACTGAGTTCCTCAGTCCTCTAAAGAGTTCTCAGCACAATGGTCAAACAAACAATGTGATTTTCTGGGTTTTGTTTGTTTCAGTAAAAAAAAGCAACAGTGTGACTGAAAAATACAAAGGAAATGGCGCAGACAGTCAAGAAGGAAGAAAGACAGCAACAGGGAAAAGAAAATCAGAAGCAAGTAACTGGCAGAGTCAGAATTAGTTATTTCTATTAATTCCAAAGTTCTTGCTTCTTTCTGCCAGCCTCATTTGATTGCTGGGCAACAGAGGCAGTTTCTACAGGTTTCCCTTTAGTTAAAATGATTTGTTTATAAGATGTATTATTTGTAATAAACACAAGAGTATCACTTTGTAAAAACATTCTTCTTCAGGAAGTAATAAAACACTTGCTCAGTTTAAAGTGTGTCCTCAAGTGTTTTTGCTGGATGGGTGTTATACTCATGTGGTTTTAGTCCTCTGAATCATCCCCAGAGAGAGTAAAAACGAAGGATGGTGGGGAAAGAGAATTGGAAACAAATAAACACTCTAAATCAAAAGGGCAGGACTTTGTGCGCAACCCAGGCCACAACAGCATCAATGGCTCCCACAGGGCCAGAATTCCTTCTGCATTTACCAGCCAAGGACAAAACCTAATAATCTTGCCCTCGCTTTTCCTACTGCAGCAAATTTCCTTGGTAGTTTGCAAACCTCAGTTCATCAGTGTCTGACGCATGGCAGATGTCTCCCAGAGCTGTGGAGCCCCCACACTGTCATTCTTCTGATGTCACTCATGCCTCAAACTTAAAGGACTTACCAGCAGGGGATGGGGGAAATGCATTTGTCAACAGCTTTTACTACAATAGGTCTTAGTAGGATTTATATTTTGTGAAAAAGGACAGGTTTTCTTAGGAGTTCCCCATCCTTTGCAGATGCTCTAAAGGAGCTGAAAGAAAATTTACAGAAAATCTTGAGGGCAGGTTCTGAAATTATTGCTCAAAGGCTGATCATTAGGAGCTGTGGCTTTGACATAACTTTAAACCCTGACTCAGAGATTCTCACATCAGGAACTCCTGCTTAAATTGTGTACTGTCTTCTTGAAATCTATCCAGCAGTGATGGAAAGGTTTCAGGTTGTGGGGAAGCCATCTCATTCCTCAGTATCTCAGCCCTGCAGTCTGGCTATCCCCTGGCTACTGGTGTCTTCTGGCAAGAGCAGCCCCAATCACTCAGGTCCACCCACTGGAAATGTTTCAGAAGTAGATAAATAAAACATTAATGAGGATCAATATAAGAGAAAAATCCAGAAATAATACACTGCAAAGAGATGACCCTAATAAACAGCTGAATGTGTCAATGGACTTTTTATTCTGATGTTAAACCCAAAATTTATAAAGTTTCTCTGTAACTTACAGAGGAAGATATAATAGTGAAATGGGTACTAAATTAGAACTCTCAATTTTAATATATGCCTTGAAAAGGTAGTTACATAGAAATCCTTTGCTTCCAATTTTGCTGAATTAGGGTTAATGTTTCTACCATCACAAGGAAATTACAGTGAAACCCCATGCACCTGTAAATAAACTACCCTTGTTTTAACAACCACTCTCCCTCCCATACCAAGGGACAATTAGCTTAGACAAAATTTTAAGAATGGAAAGCATATCAAAAGTCTTTTGATACCTCTTCAGTAATCTAGGTAAAATTACCTAAAATTATCCTTCCTCTTTCTTGAAGAAGTAACCACTTCATGAAACACATAAGCAAGAGTGACACTACTCTGAGCAACCTAGGTGAGGAAGCAGAGCACTGAGTGCACATACAGACAGGCTCACCCTGTTAATTCAGAGTGAACTTACTCTCATCAGTTACTGGGCTTAATTTAAATAATAAAATTAGAAGGTTAGATGTTGCCACAGAGACATTTTCAGTTTACCTTGTGGCCTGTGTTGGTGTGTTGAGAGGGACCCAATAGCTGTGCAAAGATGACATATCAGCATGGGGTTGTTTCTTCTAGCTACATGTTTAAAACAGACCAAAAACTCACTACCAGGTAAGGCAAGGCCTAAATAGGAATCTCCTTAGAATAACTCTCAGGCTGAGAAATGTCTAGTACATGCATTTATTTAATTATTTGTTATATTGTATATTTACATTACATACATGTATCTATTAGACATTATATTTTGTATTTTGATATTTGCATGTATATGTTATATATTTATAGACAAAATATAATATTATGTATTATATATTATGTTCATGCTTATTTCATGCATTTATTATTGCCAAGCACAGGAAGGGACCTCATTGCTAATCGTGGGTATTAATGCATTTGGGGACATGAGGTGTGAGCCTGGGCTCATGTCCCATTCCTCAGCACTGCTGGGGCTGGCATAGCTCAAGAGGATTTACAGCGTGGGAAGGAGTCCTCCTGGCATAAAAGAAGTGAGCAGCTCCTATTCTTCCAGGCTGAGTCACCAGGGAGAGAGAATGGGGGAAGACGATCATTGTTCTGCGTTTGGTTACTAACAAGGAGAGTAGGAGACAATTCTGTGTTTGCATATACTGAAAGCTGTCCTCACCACTGCAAACACTCCTTGTTATTCAGTGCTTTCCTTGTCGATGCTTCTGATTTTCTGTAAGAGAACAATTGGTGATTCTACTGTAAGATCACTAAAAAATATTCATTCACAGCCTGATATTGTGGGATACTGGATTAGGACTGAAGTTGGCAGCATATTTGGTAGTACATGTTTTTATAAAAATAACAATAATAAATCCATGCAAAACATGCACAGTTTTTCTCCAACTTTGTACCAATTGTTTACAGGTAGTGCATCTTATCCACTACTAACTAGGAGGAGTTAAATAGCATTATTCAGTATGTACAGATCTCAAAGCACTTCACTATAGCATAGTAATTTCTTCAATCCCACTTTCTAAAGGCGAGGGGTTTGAGGGGGGAGGGAGGTGGCTCTTTTTTGGTTGGTTGGGTTTTTTGGTTTGGGTTGGTTTTGTTTGGTTGGTTGGTTTTGAGGTTTTTGGTTGGGATGTTTTGGGGTTCTTTTGAGAAAATGTGCGTTTTCCCAAGCTGAAGATGTGGAGAAACAGCTCGGTAAAGGATGCAGGGGCAGGACCTGCAGAAAGGCTTTAGAATCAATTTCCCTGACAGCGAGTCTTGCATGCAACGAAGGCAATGCAAATATGGCAGGCCACGTGCAAACACTGCAAATCATGGCAATAATGCTGAGCTTAGAACTGACCTCGGCAGCAAGTGCTACTTCACTTCCAGGAAAGTGGAATATAAACTGAATATAAACTGAAAAAAGAAGAATTTATAGAAAAGCAAGTGACCAGCAGAGCATCTGCAGCATCAACAGGAGCGGTGACTCTCCCGAGCGGTTTTCTGCCTCCTTTCCTGTCGTTATCCCGCCCATCCCTAGGCCCTCCGCATCCCTGGGCTCCCGCCGCGGTCTCGGTTCCGCCGGGCTCCCCCCGGACGCTGCGGGGGGCGGGTGCGGGGTCACCGGGGCCGTGGAGCATCCGGGCCCGGGGAATGCCGAGTACTGGCGGGGCCGGGCAGGCGGATACCGGGGCATCCCCTTTAGAGGGTGAGGGGTGGATCCGGACTTCCAGGGTAGCATCAGGCCCGCTGATGGCATCGCGGTCCCCCCTCCCCTGGAACCGGTGCTGCTCCTCACGGTGTCCTTCTGTGGCTTCCGCGGCCGTTGTGAGGCTCCTGGACAGGTTCGAGGTCCCCGACGGCTTTGTTCTTGTGATGGAGCCTCCAGAGTGCACTCGAGACTTCTGGGATGTCCTGGGGGAGCAGGGATTCCATTTTTGTTTTCAGTCGCAGAAGGATTTGGGCTGTTCTGCTCCCTTTTTCAGCTTTGGCCTTTGATATTTTTCTTGGCCAACACAGGTGTAGGGGGTAAGGGGATAACGGCAGGGTTTTCCCTACTCAGCTGTCCTCTTCCAGCACCAGAGCCTTTCTTTCACAACCCAAAGTTTGTAAACAAGAGTCAGGTGCTGGTGAGAAGGCAGTGGGTGTGCCTTGTACCACCAGTGCAGCCCTCACATCCCCAGGGATGCCTGAACAAAGGAGGGTCTGAGACGGAGCAGCATCCACTTGATGAGCTCTGCCTGTGTCCTTCGGGAATGCCGAAGTACAGCCCTCCAGAGCGGATCTGCTTCCACTGCTACCATGGCCATTCAGGGATGATCCAGTCCCTGGACATCTTGCTCTATGACACTGTCTGTGGGGACCTTCCTGTTGACAGCAATGAGGACATCATCCAGGGCTGGCTGTGGTTCACGCCACAGGAGTCTCAGGGTGGGTACCTGGCTTCATGGCACAGAGCAGATAACAGTGTTGGGAGGGTGCAAGGTGGCACACAAGCATCCCACCCTTGCATCTCTGGAGAAGGTGGCACATATCCCTCCATCCTGCTCTTCTCCAAATGTAGACTCGATCAGGATGCTTGGGTGCAGCTGTGAGCAGCCCCAGTGTGGCCTGAGCACTGGGGGCACTGGGTACACTGGGAGAGGGTGGACAGGAGTTTTCTTCCACTGACCAGCAGTTTCTGTCTTCTCTCCCCGGAGTGCCAGCACCTCACCACATCAAAACATCATCACTCAGCCTGTGAGTTTGAAGGAAGGGAGTCAGGAGAAAACGCTTTTTATGAGGATGAAACACTTTATTCATGGTCAAAAATAAAATTCATACTTTTGGTCCCCATCCTCCAAGGCAATCTCGTTGTGTCCTTGCTCACCAGCTTTTACAAGGGGGTTAGGCAACCCAAAGAATGAAACAACAGCCCCTGTTTCAAACTGCAGCAGCCACTTCAGTGACCCTGAACTGCCACCCAGGCACACATGTGAATGTGAAAAGCAAGTGGGTTGCAGGGACAGAGGTCTCACCCCCTGTGAAAGCTGAGAGAAAATCAGAAGTGGCAAAATGTCATTTCAGCTCAACCCCTGCCCAAATTGTTCATCTTCCAACCACCCATCCACCCCTTCCCTCACTCGTGTCTGATCCATTCTGTGGACCTCATTAGCTAAACTAAGAGGAGACCCAGTATCAATCAACACAGACCACAGAGAAATGAACCCTGTACATTGAAGACAGAAGATTACAAATCTTACTTCAGGAATTCTATCTTTCAGGAGCTTATAATTTACTCTAGTAAACCACAAAACACTAAACATGGGCTATGAATTTTAAATGAAAAAAAGCAGGAGGCGTGAGAGCACAGGGATCAATAAGCCATAGGCCCTGGACCACAGGGATACCCTGTAAGCCATAAACTCCTGGCAATCTATGGCAAACACTGAAAGCTAAACCATCAACCCTAAGCAATAACCACTAAAGCTGGGTGAAAACCTGGAAATGCTGCTACTGGTGTTTTACAACTTTCTTTGGAGGTAGAGAACACAACAAAGAACAGTGTGTTTTGGCTGTCAGATGATGTTTTTGAGAAGTTTTATATACTATTACACCTAGACTCTATTAACACCCTGTGCAGGGTGTACTGGATCTGTGGCACAGCATCAGCTCCACTGATGGCATCGTGGTCTCCCCACATATTTTCCACATCCTTTTGAGCAACAGCCAAAGGTCTGCCACAGCTGGAGAAATGCAGATTTACCACTGTAGAAAAGGGTGAAGTGAAGTGAAAAGAAGTGAAGATCTACCACTGTAGAGAACCCCCCTGGGGTGCAGGGGCCACATTTGCCACAGGGACCAGAGAGAAGGACTCAGAAGTGGCATTTCCCTCTTTTATAAAGAAGCTTGATGGTCCTCTATATTTATGTCTGATTTTCATTAAGTTTCTTATCTGCCCAGCTGACCAACTCTTTCACACCGTTTAAGTGCTGTTCAACTGGCTGCAGAGGGGACAGGGCATAACTGAAAAGTTGAAAATCAGGAGACTTGTCTGTATCTTTCAAAGATGATGCAACTTCCCCTCCCGGCTATCCTTGATGTTCCTATGCATATAAAACTTCTGCATTTTCAGAGGTGCTCACAACTAATCATATTATTAAAATTCCTGACATCTATATTAAACAGTAATTCATTTCTCTCATGACATTCCACAGTGTACGCCATTATTGTCATCCTGTAAGGCTTAAGCTGTACCATATCCATGTGTACACACTTCCCTAAGACATTAGTATATCCATCAGCATGATGGCAATGTTTTGGAAGGACTCCATAAGCAGTCACCATTCCCATAAATGTTCTATTTGTGAATGTTCTATTTCCTGAATATATTTGAAAATTGCATCCTGAGTGTGATTCCAATGCTACCCACGTTCTATTGGAAAAACAATTACACCCTTGTAGGAAAATGTGAATTTCAGTATTCCAAAGCAAAAATCCTGAGAGAGAACGAAGACCATCTCCAGGATGCCTTTTTCTATGTTTGACACGTACTGGTATGAAGTTCTTATTTCAAAAACGTCAAGAAATACTGCATTTATCATATTAGAGTGATAGCACTTCAAGAAGATGCTGTAAGTAACGCAGTTAAACAGCTTAATGCTACAGTTGTAACCTCAGCTGTTCTCATTTATTACTGCCATTGTGATTGATACAGTTTGCACACTCTGTAGCATTTCGGATTCATAACAGTGTAGTTGTTAACCAGGACTTTGATTCAGTTATTTTTATAATGCATGCATAGAAGACGCAAAATGGCAAATCGGAGATAATTATAATTAATTGCAGCAGCAAGTACTAAAGCATCCGTAGCCAAAGAAAGTCAGCATCTTGCAGCAACGTGCTTAGAACAAAACAGGTAAAAATAAATGTAAATAAGATATTAGATTTTGAATGTATGTATAATAGAGGATGTTCTTATAAATGACAAGGCAACAGTGCCATCTTGAGGTTACTAGAGTATTAAAGGAAGACGAATGCCACAGACGGTGCTCTCTCAAGGCATTTTACTTTTAAATACAGAAACCTGTGTTCCAAGAGAAAAAAAAAAATGCTCTCAAGCCATTTTCTTACCTTGGTTGTGTTAAAAGCAAAGCATTTGTAAACGCCATCCCTTTCACAAGATGGTTAGAGGGATGGAGCACATCCCCTATGAGGAAGGATTTAAAGTATTGGGATTGTTCAGCCTGGAGAAGGCTTTGGGGTGACCTAACTGTGGCCTTCCCATACCTGGACAGAGCCTACAAGAAAGATGACAGTCTGTTTACAAGAGCACATTGTGGTAAGACAAGGGGGAATGGCTTTTAACTGAAAGAGAGTAGGTTTAGACTCTCACTTTAGAGAGTAGGTTAGATTCTAGGAAGTTCTTTTCTGTGAGGGTGGTGAGGCACTGGAACAGATTGCCCAGAGAAGTTATGGATGTTTCTTGGATGGTCCCTGGCAGTGTTCAAGGCCAGGCTGGATGGAGTTCTGAGCAACCTGGTCTAATGAAGTGTCTCTGTCCATGGCAGTGAGGTTCGAACCAGATGATCTGTAAGGTCCCTTCCAACCCAAACTATTCTGTGACTCTATGAATATGGTCTTTCATGAATCAGTATTTTCTTGGCTGGCTGTTTTCCTCCTTTCACTGCTACCTGCATTTTATAGACAAAACATTCTTGAATCCTTTGTATTTTTTCCAATTGTACTGACACACTGTATCTTACCCTTTAATGTTTTATGGGTTAAGCCATAAAGATCCACATGAAGGCCAGAACTGCATTGCAGTGCAATGCAGTGATTCAGGCACAGATTAGAAAGACCTGAGTGTGCAAACATGGTGACAAAGCAGGGATTTACCCTCCACATATGTGTGAGAAGCTTCAGAAATATGAAAGAATGCAGAGGAAAGCTGCACTGAGCCACATGGTACATTCCCACCACACCTACTGCTGAGGAATGACCACCAAAATGTTGGTAGTTTTAGATTAGCAAACAAAATAGTCATGTCTAATTCTTTTAAGCAAAGGTTGTGGTGAAAACAGCAACCATTCTCCAAGCAAATGTTAAGTTCTGCTGGGTTGTTAAGAATCTGCTAGAGCAGATCTGTTGTTGGGTTACTCAAGTACTTCTTTGTATGCAAATCATAGAATTATTTCTGTTGGAAGAGACCCTTAAGATGATCTACTATGTCAAATTAGATTGATGTTTCAAAGAAGATTCTCTCTCATGAAGTAAAAACCATCTAGAATACCTCCTCAGATAACATTCCTAGCCCAATAAGGAAACATGTTTTGAAAACAAGCTGTTTTCTAAGAATGTATGATTTATGGCATTTCAATCCAAAGAGAAAAACATATGCCAGACACTATAGTTTCAAAGGATATTTTAAAATTCATGTGTTGAGTGCATGAAACTTACACCACCTTAAGTGAGCAACTCCTACATGAGCAAAGAATTGTTAAGGGTAAGATGGAGATACCTCCTAAACTTCAAGAAAATAAGGATTTACTATTTAAAGGACAACTGCCCCACCCCAAAACCCAGATGCTAATATGCCGGATGGTGTCCCATCCAGGACAGCAGTCTCGGGGGATCAGTTTATAACACAGTTTCAAGGCAAGGCAAAGAAAGTGTTATTTCAAGTGCCATGCCCTGACACAGGCCTTGTAGGAGGATGGACAAGGCATTCAGCTGCTCAGGCAGAAAGGAATATAAACTCAGAAGTTATGTTATTCTGACCCATCCCACACATTAGTCAAAACATAACATTAAAAGTAACCTGCTTTGATAGAGCACTTAGTAGGAAGAGATGCATAAAATCTTTGTGGTCTTTTGTTCAAAAATATTAACAAGTGCAGGAAAGAAGGCACTGTTTTCCCATTTATACAGAATATCAACACTTCCTTTATCAACAACTGTGCATTACATACAGCATTTTAACCTACAGACTGTGAATCTCTGTACATTTTTCACCTGAAAAGTTTTTCACATCAGATTTTAAACAAATCATTTATATATATTCATTCTTTATATTTTCATAAGAGTAAAGTATGGTAAACAGGACGACCAAAATATTTTTCTTTAATAATACAATTAATTCACTTTGTTTTATTTGGTATCAAAAGTACCTATTTTCATATAGCATCTTATGCATTTATCATAAACTACCTGTCATAAACGAAGAGTTTGTACATCTGTTAAAATAATTTTTCAGTAGGTTCTAGCTTAAGAGAGGGAGGCACAAGTATCTGCCTATACATTTAATCTTATTTTCAAAGACAAATATATCTGTTACAGTTTCAACGCATGCCCAAGATTTGTCTGCTCTTTAGTTGATAGTTTTTTTCCAGTTCAGCCAGTGCTTGAGCCCGTAGATTTGCAGCATATAGACGCCTTTTGAGATCAGAGCTTTTCCCTTTGGAAAGGAAATAGTTTTCCATATTATGGGATACAGCTTTCTCTTCATTTCCATCAGAGTGTGAGTTCTTCTTGGTTGTAGAAAGGGGAAGCAGGAGTGCGTTATCTTAAGAAATCAAAAAGTACTGCATTAGTGCATCTTCCAGCATTTATTGCTTTTAACCCTGGTGCCCATTTTGTCATCTACCTATGGCTTTAAGTGATCTAACTAAATGCATATCTGTTAATAGCAACAATTATTTTCTATTTTTTGAGAAAAAAATTGAAAACAAGCCTTTTAAATGGTCATGGTAAAAGGATATATGCCATAGTAGTTTTTAGGGTGCACCTCCCGATACCTAAGGAAAGATTAGTTGATTAAGGAAAGAAGACATGTTCCTTCTGAAGGACAGGAATTAAATAAACAGTAACATAAGCCAGTTCCAAAAGAAACTGCAGAATGAATTTTCGGCTTTCCAGCGACTGAAAAAAACTTGTCTTTACTTCACAGCAGTGGCAGAGTCAACCTGGCCAGTGGTCTTTGTACTTTACCCACATTGTTCCAAATCTTTCTTTGTATTAAGTCACTGGGGTACAAATTAGGCTCTGACTTGATGAGTAATGAGTTTAGGTGAATTAAAAATTAACAAGCTACTTTCACTGCAGCCTCCAGAACAGGAATTTTCATAGCATATCCTATAGCATGCCACCATCAGAAGGCAGTTAGATGACTCAAGAGTACAAAAACTGCCATCAAAAACTACTATAACAGCTGAGTTGCCTTGCATCAGAGCCAACTTCACAAGGCCCAACTTCAAGGTGTGATTTTTATTTAATCAAAGGTCTAACTATTCTAATCTCAACACTGAAGCCTTAACTGTCAATTTATAAGACTACAGCAAGAATGCAAAAAGCACAAAAGAGCAAGAAGGAATTTTAAAAGCCAGCAAATATTTCAGTGGTTTTTAGCTTCATTAGTGTAAGTCAGATCTGTTTTAACATTAAATGGTTCACCAAGAATCAGAACATCCCTGTAAAAATAGGGTATTGTCTAGGACACAGTCTTAAAAACCAGGATTTTTGGTATTCCATTTTATTGTCAAGTGAACCACCCAATGGACTTCTAGAAGAAATTAGGATCTAAGAGATGTGTGAGATACAATCCAGTTGTGAAAAATACAGCAATATTTGAGCAACTGAAAACAGAAGCAAGTGATCTTAGCACCACTATTAGAGAAACACTTGGTCCATTAGTATGAGAATAGGCATAATTTTAGAAACAGTGTTACAAGAGCACCATGGAATGAAATAGAATAGCAGCAAAGCACCTGCTCTACAGATATTGCAAAATTTGGTCAGTTTCATAATAACTATGCTCACTTTACTGCTTATTGAGGTTGAGATATTAACCACCCAAACTGGTTTTGCCTATCCTCAAAAACTAACATGCCTGGTAAGGTCAAAATATCATGTAAAGGGGTGGGAAATGCAGAAGAGAACAGAAGTAAGAGCCGAAGCTCATTTGCCTTCAGTCATCCAGTTTTAGATGCAACATCAGAAAGCCAAAAGCAAGTTTGTTCTCAAATTCTTTAATGTGTTGATGTCAGACAAGGTGTTGAGAGACGGGTGGAATTCCCAAAGTTGACAGAAATGTTAGATACAGCTCAAGAAGCACTCACTTTCTAGGGGCATTTTACTTGTGTCCTTTTCTGCTCTGATAGGCACTTCTTGAAAAAAAAAAAAAGCTACTTCAGTTTTATTTGCTTTGGAGGTAGTGACATGCTTATCTTGCTTTATCAGACCAAAACTAAATGAAGAGAGTGTTAATTGCATGTTAAAGAGTGTTCACATGTCTTTGTTCTAGAGTACTACTTCTGACCCAGCCCTTCACTATCCCTACCACTATTTAAAAAGGCATTTAGATACTTGAATATTATTTTTAATAATAGATGGGAGCAATTAACAGATGATACCCTTATGATAGCAAAGAATGAACAACCAAGGACAAAGTGAGTATAAAACACTACTATAAAACAGATTGGACTAGAGGCAGTCAGGAAGTATTTTAGTACATTTTCAAATATGAGTTTTTCTTTCTGTAATAGCAGTGTGTATTCTTCATAGCTTATAAGATGCACCCACCAGTCACAGCTGGGTCCCTTGCAACAAATAATATTTCCCATGTTGAAGCTTTTAGAAGTTTAATGAAAGCTGAATTTATTAGACATGTGCAAATTTATTAAAATTAACTAAATCAAAGGTCTGTAAAAAGTCATCCATACATAAAATAAGTGCAGCTCTGAGAAAGGTTTGGGTTACAAGGAGGCACTTCCCTTAGCTCACCACAAGAACCTAATTTCCCAGACAGCACAAGACTGCAGTGCAAACAGTGCTAAGTCAGGTTTATGGTTGAGCATCACTCATTAGGTCCTTTTGCAAAGCAGAAAATCAAAAGTCTCTTCTCAACCTTGCAGCCATTACTGGGCTTTGCCTTGCCCCAAGGGGACTGTGCCGAGCATGCTGAGCACCAGGGGCTTTCTTCTGGTCACACCAGCCTACATCGACCCGTGCAAGCGCCGCCTTGAGTATTTGCATACCTGGACCTTCCGCGCATGTTACCTCCCGCTGCTGCTTCTGGAGATTGCACCTCTTCAGCAGGCTTTCAGCTCTGGTTTGGGAAGAGAAGTTTAAGCTTTTTGCTGTAAGACTGTAGAGTTTCTAATATAGACTATTATAGGTTAGTAAGATACCTAGCAAGTTTGTCCTCTGCCAGTCTCTCCCGAACACAGAGTTCCCGTTCTCTCTCTGGAAGCAGAAATATGGTAGTATGCAGCATGAACATGTAAATGTTAGAGTGACTGTGCATGGTGGGCTTCTCTTACAGGGAAAGACAGCAGTAATAGCCAGTCAGGTGCACCCACACTTCTGATTCTATGGCTCTAAACAAAGGTAACTGCTGTGTAGATACACCTTTATCAGTGCACTAATAAAGCACTGGCAAGTACTCTGAAATGCCAGGCACGCTTCTGTCCCAAACTCTGACGTGTCTGCAACAACAAAGAGATAGCAACTTTCTATTCTGCACATTAACTCATGGCACACATGACACCAGGTTTAAATATTTATATCTCAGATATTATAATTCAGCTATGATTAAACACCCTGCTTACAACAGCAGCAGCTGTTATCAGGCTCAGATAAAAAATACATATGGTTAAAAACTGTATTGTAGAGCCTACTGCATATGCAGAGAGATATTTCATGTGGGCAGGAAATGCCAACACCTGAGGACCAGCCATCTATAGACTCACAGGTAAACTACCTGTGGGGTGCAGCTTTTATAAAAGCAGTTGACAGTTTACTCAGATTTTTTTTTTCCTCCAGCATCAGGCTCACCTTAGGCTACATATTAGAATAGGAAATGTTTACTTACACAGTAGGTGAAAAGCAACCTACACTGCACAGTGCAGACCCTACATTTCTGTACACTTTCCTAACTGCCACTCATGTTTAATAATCTTCACAAACCAGATTTCCATATCTAAACTGTCAATTCTATCTTAGTAACTTAAAAAAGAAGCTAGTATAGCAGAGTAAGCCCTGAGCATTCTTGGTTTGGTCTTTAGACACAATTCTAGTGGTGAATGCAGGACTACAGTATCCTAGTGCATTAAAATGAGGGTTGTGAAAACTATCTACTTTTTCTTCGTCCAACTGAATCAGAATCCCATTGCCACCCCCTTCCCAAAATGGAATAGCATACGCTCCAGACGTTGTTCTCTCTCTTTAATGGCTTGCTCTCGCTCCTGTAATTGCTGCTCCTTCCGTTTCAGCTCAATCACTGAGACATCTGAGAATTGCAGCTTTTCTGGCTCCCATTGTCTCAAGCCTCTTCTATCAGAATTCTGTTTTTGTTCTTCTGTCGCCACATCTTCTATCAAGGGGTGCCGCAGAATATCTTCAACAGAAGGTCGGCAGTAATCCTAGAAGAAATTAGGAAAAGGAAAGGCATTACCAACAGGTTCCATCTGTAAGAAGAAACATTAAGGCCAGAGATTCCCAAGCAAGACCAGCTGAGGTGCTACAAAGTGCAGGAGAGATTGGAGAAAACTGGAATTAGGAAGTGGTAGCACAGCAGGATGATAAAAGCTAAGGGAGGAGGCTGTTACCAGCCTTCAGATCCAGAGCTGCAAGACTGTGTCTCCCAGCCCAGGGACCCTCTCTCTGCAGAGTCAGAAGGGGGTGGGTGAGCCTGCAGAGGCAGCTGTCATAAGATTCTTCAGCTAACACTCTGCTGCACAATCCATGCTTGCTGGAGGCTTGGGTGCTTGTTACAGCTTTGGTGCCCCGCCATGTTCTTCTCAACACCTCCACACCAGCTGTGGCGGAACAAGCTATACATTAGCCATATAAAGCAAACCCCAAAATGAAGAAAAAACAGCCCCTTCCAGCTCCTAAACACACTGGAACCATTTTAACCCTGAAGTTATAAGGCCTCAATAAGCATGCAAGCTTATTGAGGCCACCTTTATTGAGGCTTACCCATGTAAGCCAATATTGAGGCCACCTTTTTGCATCCTGTGACCCTGGCATGACACTTGAGCTGCTGCCTTTGTTTGATGGACTCAGAGCAAACTTCTCCCTCCTTCCTCTACAAGTTGACACTGCCAGTGACAAGGTGATAACAACCACTACTTCAGGTAGGTTTGTTTCATAATTGAGAAGAAAAACTAGTGTTTCAGTACTAGCTCAAATTATAGATGGAAAAATTAGTAATTGGTTCTTACCTTTACATTCAGCATCTGCTTGAGAAGATCATTCAGCTCATCTGAGTAACGATATGGTATTCGCCTGACTCTCCCTTCCCTTATCTTTTCTGCCAGCTCCTTTTGGTTGAAAGCTGTAAATGGAGGCCTGAAGAAGAAAATTTTTCTTGGATTCTTTCACTAGCTTTACAGAACTTAATTTCAGGAAAAAAAAATATCAGACTATGGAAAAAAAACTGCAGTCAAGGTTTGTTTTGACTATCTAATGTCAAGACCAATAGAGAAATAAAAATCTAGGACTAGTCTCTGAAACCTTTAAGCTTTCATCTATACAAAATATAATCACATCTACATTAGCAATTATGTTTCCACATTTGTTATCACACTACCATACTTACGAGAGAGCACATAATTCATACACAATACATCCTAGTGACCAGATGTCAGATTTTTCATTGTATGACAAGTAGTTCATTTGTTCCTAAAGAAAGAGAACAATCTTAGGTTTATTAACAAAGACATGGTTCCACTATTGCAGGATAACCACCCACTACTCAAACCTGAAATAAACCATTGTATACTGGAGTAACCTCTAATATTCCATCTTAATTAATATCCATATCTACTCTTACTAGAAGGATTTTAACTATTTGTGGCAGTACTACACTGCAGAAGACTGAAGTGTTGCACCAATCTTTAATTCATGCAACTATTTCAGTCAACATTAATCTTCCCCACACAAAGTGCCCTGTATTAGGGAAAGAAGTCATTCCTGCTCATTTCCACTACAACTTAAAATCCTACCATCAGGAGGTAATTTAATAAGCTCTTTACCTTAACAGTATGAAGCATAAAAGCTCTCTAACTTCCCTGTTCCTTTTCAGGAACAATATACTCCAACATTGCTAGTGTCCCAAGAATATAACAAAGCTTATACAGTGAAGAGCAACTATTATTAGGAGGAAGTTGATTGTGTGGGGAAGAAAGGGGATGAAAATAACTGCAAAATAACCTTGTCTCCAGAGCACATATACTTTAAGAAAAAAGTCACCTGCACTTAAGACCAATAAGGCTTCATTAAAACCTCCCAAACATTCATGGACTCTGAGACCAACACAGCACACCTTGGAGGGGTAAAAGGGAAGAGAATGTATAGAAGGGAGGTCTTACTGGAGACATGTAATATGGAGTGCCAACAAACGTTGTGGCAAAGCTGGTGTCATGGTGCAATATCCTAGCCAGTCCAAAGTCTCCAAGTTTCACATTCTGTTTGCCATCTAGAAAGACATTTGCTGGTTTCAGGTCACGGTGCACAGTGACTGCACCATCGCTCCGTCTGTGACACTCCTTCAAGGCCAACGTTAATTGAGTCAACACTCTGAGAACAAAGCTTTCATCCAAGAAATGCCTGAAAAATGAACACACTGGTTAATGGATTTTATGAACACACATCAGTTTGATTAGTCACTGCCAGTTTTAATTCCATAACTTTTTAATAGTACTATCATAAAACATCACTCAAATAAGCACTATCAGCAACAGGCATCTACGGATTCTACCTTTAAAACGGATTTTTTTAAAAAAAATCACTGCAAATATGTTAGATGACATTAAGGCTTTCATTGCAGAATCCCTGCAGTATTTCTTTCCTCCCCCATACCATCTAACAAACACATAGCATTTTCACTACTTACAAATATCAATTTGATGCTTTTGTGATGAGATATGTCCCTTTGATCGCTTAAGATAACAATATGCTGTCACTTGTTAATAACGAGCAACATAAAATCACAGCCAAAACAGGGCTGTTTTTTAAACACAAACTTCCTTAAATGAAAACACTGATGCTGGCAGGCAGCTGCAGAACTGTTTTAGACTATCCTCACAAAGTAAGAGGTCGTGTCATGTACTTGTTTGACCTAAGAATGTGAAAACTGACACTATACTTAAGTAGGATGCTAAGTCTAAGATTAGACCAAGGTGAAGCCTTATCAACTTGATGTCTCTCCAAACTTTATATATAGGCAGGTAAAATAGCTTTTCACATTGCATTCAAAATCACTCCTCCCTTCCACGCACTTTGGCGTTCTCATAAATACCAGGGTCCCAGGATTTTTACTCATGGGGAAGACCATAGTGCCTGTCAAAAAGAGCTGTGACCTCCTGGTGTATGTTCTCAACCCCATTCACAGCCAGAAACTCCTCAGCTTCTGCCTCGCAGGAGAGCTCTGGGTTTCCTACTGCTTCAGCACCAACATCCACTCCGGTGATGCATTCAATAGCACAGCTCCCATCGCTGTTGTAACTTTGTACAAAACCTTCCACATTTGAGAAAGGTTGTTGGGTCCAAAGGATTAAAAGCCGAAACTGCTCAGAAGCTACGAAGTAAGTTTCCCTTCTCTCTGGACTGCCCAAGACCCGTGCAAGACATTCCAAACACGCCACAAGCATATTTCACGTGCCTTTCTTTGGCGCACTTGTCGATCAAGCTGGCCAGGTCTCCCCCGTCGCAGTACTCCATGACGATGTACAGGGTGGTGCTGCTCCTGTCGATGATGCGATCGTAGTAACGCACAATGTTCGGGTGCCGCAGCTCCCTCAGCAAGTTCACCTCCGACACGAGCATCTGCTTCTCCGACTCTGTCATCGCGCCATAGTCCAGCTCCTTCCATACCAAGATCTGCGGAGGCAGAAACACCCTGGGGAGTGACCGGGACAGCAGCCACGGCAGCGCAGGGGGAAGAGGGTCTGCCGGAGCCGCTCGCTCGCGTGTCGCGGAGAGCCGCCAGCACCGGTCAGGGACGCACGGCAGCAGCAAAGCTGCGCTGCTCCCGCCGCCTCCTCCTCACCTTGCCGTCGGCCTTGCGGCGCACCTTGCGGCACTTCCCGTAGGAGCCGGCGCCGATGGTGAGCAGCACCTCGTAGTCGTCGGGGCGGCCGGGCATGGCGGGCAGCGCACGGACCGCGCCGGGCCGCGAGGGCCCCTACGCTCGCGCCGCGCCGTTCAAACGCACCGCCCCGCCCGCCCATTGGCCGCGCCGCCCTNCCGGGCCGCCCCTCGACCCGCCCGGGGGCTGAGGGAGGCGTCCTCCGCAGCTTTGGCGGCTGTTTCTCGTTCTGTTTCCTGACTTTTCCGCTTTTTCTTCCCTTTCCTTCCCTTCTTCCTGATTAAACAAATCACCGGGCCTGCAGGTATCAATAAGTCACATATTCATAGCTCCTCAGGAAGGGGCGGGTTTTTTCCATTAAAAATAACAGTAAATCATCACCTTTCCTGAAATGCTTACATCTATTGGATAGATAATATTACTATTCAGAAATGCTAAAAAAGAACTTAAGCTGTTTAAAATAATGTAAATCTAGTCTGGATTTATTGTAGCTTCCTCCTGAGGGGAAGAGGAGGGGCAGGCACTGATCTCTGCTCTGTGGTGCCCAGTGACACGAGCCAAGGGAATGGCCTGAAGCTGTGCCAGGGGAGGTTCAGGCTGGGTATTAGGAAAAAATTCTTCACCCAGAGGGTTCCATCTGGCCACTGGAACAGGCTCCCCAGGGAAGTGGTCACAGCACCAGCCTGACAGAGCCCAGGAAGTGTTTGGGCAAAGCTCTCAGGCACATGGTGTGACTCTCAGGGT
>VXBC01007347.1:30576-114536 GCA_013399945.1 Ploceus nigricollis
GGGATTGTCTCTAAGGAAGGATTCTAGTATGATAATCCATGATTTCTGGTGACTTGCTTACTAAGTCAAGGAAAGCAGACAAGTTTAGGATCTGTGCTTCAATTTATCCTCTTTGAAAGGGAACTTTCCAGATTAAAATTCATATCTAGGAGCTCTCAAAATACTCAAAAATGCTTTAATTGATACAGTAAGTAAGTAAAGTTGCTTAATTTTTTTAAAAGCAACGATATTAGAGTTTCTTATTGTGGAACAGCCAGTCTCAAATGTTTTTCCATTAATTTATTTGTACTTACAGTCCCTTCAGATATATTGGGAGAAAGTTTTTCAATATATTTCAAGAAAGTTTTTCAACCATCACCAGAATTCCGTGCACCATTATTGTCACAGATATCTTCATTATGAGGTCAGTCACTATTTCTGTAACTCCCAATGTCTACAAACCCATGATATAATCCCAATAATAAGATTCCTCCCTGCCTTGTTTCTCCTCTGGGAGAAGAATGCACAGAATTCACATTAAAGTCACATCATGAGCAATGATGGCAGAATCTCTTCCAGGTTCTCTCCCAGGTCATCACACCTGCAAAATGTTGTGCAGCTCCAGCTTTCCCTGAATGCAGCACCCTTCTGTACTCTTGGAAGGGATGGTCCCAAGGCAGTGTGGTAGTGTGCAGAGCCTCTGGGAACAGGTGGCACACATAGGAGCTGATGGCAAAAGTAGTCACCTACCTTTGCTGGGAGCTGTAACAACCATCCTGGGGGCAGGAGGCCTTCATTTTCAATCACATGATGATAAAGTTGAAAATACTGGCACAAAAAAATTATTGGAAAAAAACCCCGTGGCTTGAGATTGTGAAATATTTTTTGAAAGTTTGAAATGTTGTGCTGATTATCCTGTCACCAAAGTTCTGAGATAAATTGTAGTCAGGGAAATGTTAGGAATTTGACAGCTTGGGAAAATCACTGACATTTTATGCACTACACACAGTATTTTGCCTTTTACATTTTTAACAAAATTATGTGCTTAGCTAAGGACTATTCTTGCTTCCACAAGTGGCAGAGCAGTGTCAGGGAGACTGTCATCATCAGGGTTTTGTTTCCAGTAAACAAAGACTGATACTCATCATTCTGTTACTCTCTTCTGCCTCTCAGAATCTTCTAGTTAAAGAGTCTTTTCCACTATACTGTTTCTTTTATTAAGCTTCCAAATAAATTGTTGTATGCATCAGTGGAAGGCTTTATAAATAAGAGAGAATTACAAGGGTAGGAGGAACAAAAAATGAAAGAAAGCTTTCTAGCGTTTTTATGTTGACAACCTGTGTTTTCAGGAAAGTACATAGTAAATAAAGCACTTACACTGCATAAAATCCACAAAAACTCTGTGGGTTTCCTAAACCAAAATGTTGTTAAATCAAAAATTTGTCCTGTGCCTCAGTAGCATGTGGAAAATCACACACTGTGAAAGGCCAGTGTCCACAAAGGAGACACAGGAGCCCTGCAAGAATCTGCCTTGCCTTGCCTTGCCTTGCTCTCGGGAAAGGATAAGCCACAGTCGTAACAATCAGATTGTGAGACCATGATGAAAGATTTATATCCATGGACTCAAAGTCACAGGGGAATCTGGGCTGCTTATTTCTTAAGTCTGAGGTTCTGCTTTGAAGTCAGTGAGTTTTAAGGTTTTAAGGGAAGAGTTTTAAGGGAGAAGAAAGAAGGATATCTTACAGATTTTTTTTTTTTTAGTGTATAAATAAGGACATTTTATTGTATGTGAATATAGTCACTCTTTTTTCAGTTGTGTTGAGGACCTTGAGATCCGTGACACAAGAGATTCTCTCATAAACTCAGGGACTGACAAAATATAGGGACAGGACAAAGGGAAGTGGCTTTAAACTGAAAGAAAGCGGGTTTAGATTAGCTATTGGGAAGAAATTCTGTACTGTGGCAGTGGTGAGGCACTGGCACAGGTTGCCCAGAGAAGCTGTGGATGCCCCATCCCTGCAAGTGTTTAAGGCCAAGATGAATGGAGCTCTGAGCAACCTGATGTAGTGAAAGGTGTCCCTGCCCATGTTAGGGTGATTGGAACTGGATGATCTTTAAGCCCCATTCCAACTGAAACCATTCTGTGATTCTGACAGGATTGTTTGGATAAGTCACACCGAGGTCACAAGCCACAAGTTCAGCACTGTCAGTACAGGGACATTTGGTCAGAGCTCTCAGTTACATTCCCTGCTCTCTCAGGTGAAATCCCCAAAGGGGCCTTGGCACCTCTGATGAACAGAGCAAAATGTATATCCTCTGCACAAGTTGGTGGCAGTGGCACCAAGTGTGCATCCCTGTGTCTGCTGGCAGGAGAAACTGAAGTGCTTTACCAGTGCTGATACTCACCAGGCTTCTAGTCACCTGCAAGAGGAATGAGGCAGCCTGCCCCTCTCTGAGCCAGCTTCAATCTGTGAACTCAGGAGACCTTACCACGGTGACACAATAGCTCCAATTCTATTTTGCTGGTCTCTTTGTCAAAACTTTTTTTTTTTTTAATGCTTTCTGTGGGAATCATTTGACAACGATTGCTGTCTAGGAAGTCTTAAAGTGGTGCATAGGATCTTAGGGAGCAAAGTTGGAGACTGTGGCAAATGAGCCATATCAGTACATCAGTCAGTTCAGAGCCTTCATGGAAGAGCTGTGGCTTCTGAGAAGGAGACTTCTCAAGGAGACTTTCTCTTCTGCAGCTATATTTGCTGCTTTTTAAGCTGGGTTCACAGTTAACCAGGATTTCTCTGTTTCAAAACCTTTTTCATACCTTTTTTTTTTTTTTATTTCTGTTTCATTGCAGTGTCTCTGGGTTTCTAAGACTTTCTGATTTTAAGATACTAAGAGACTTTCTGGGTCAGAAGACCAGTCCCAGCTTTATCACACTGCAATGCTGTATGTGGTAAAAATCCCTAAAACCATAGGTGAAAAAACAAAACAAAAATCCCCACTCATCAGATAAAGCAAAGGAAAAATTTTGATTTAAAATCTGCTTCTGCAGAAGGCCTCATTCCTCCTATATGTACAATTAATTATTCAAATAACTTGTTGAAAATTGATATAATTATTTCTAATTATTCTTGGTTAGAGTCCTAGAATTATGTGATTACATCTAGATGCATGCATCATAAATGCAGGAGGTACAGCCTAGATGAGAAGGAAATGTCATTTTATTTTTCAATTTATTAATTTTTACTAGATAAAAAGATTCACAAAGTTTAATTTTTGTGATCCTAAACAGAGGTTCGCTGAACTTATCTTTATTACATTTCTTTTTGTAAGTTAAGTGGTAGAACCTCTGCAGTTATAGAGGCAAAATTCACTGTTTTTTTAATATTTAGGAAGGCNGAAGTGCTTTACCAGTGCTGATACTCACCAGGCTTCTAGTCACCTGCAAGAGGAATGAGGCAGCCTGCCCCTCTCTGAGCCAGCTTCAATCTGTGAACTCAGGAGACCTTACCACGGTGACACAATAGCTCCAATTCTATTTTGCTGGTCTCTTTGTCAAAACTTTTTTTTTTTTTAATGCNCACCTTAGAGTTGAGTGATTGACATGCAAGTAATGTGATTGTGTGTTTCCTTTCTACAAAATCAAGCCTGTAGTGTTAAGACAAGTAGGTTGTTCCTAGGAGAATATAACCATTGGAGCAGCAGCAGTTAATTCAAAATTAGTTTGTTTTTAATCCATCTCAGTCTTTGCCTTTCTCTCATGATACACATTTGAATTTCATATTTCCTTCTACAGTAAATTCAGCTATGTTCTTATGATTGTCTGGCACAGGTGCTTAGTAGGTTTAAATATGTATCAGATAAGCATCTGAACTTGATTTTTTTTTTTTACATCTGTATTAAAAGCCATGACAAAGCTACTGGGTCTCATTCTGCGAAAGCAGAGAGTAGTGTAGGCTAGGACTGACTGCTGAAGTGAAATCACTCTGCAAGCAAAGTACAAAATTGATTGTAAAGGTCTTTAGTTAAGTCCACGTTTATTAAAAATGTGCATTGAGTTTACTGGTGTCGTGTCTAAGATTCCATCTTCTCATATGAGGCAATGCTACATCTAAACAAAATGGGTCCTGTCCACCAGTAGCTTTCACAATTGGGCAAATTCCTACTGAAGCAAGTAGAAACTCCCTGTCAGTTTAAGTCTAGGTTGGAAGTATCTTTTTTTGGAGATGGATACCAGTCCTACAGATGCTCTGATGCCAGAGGATCACAAAATGAATAGTGAGGAAGATTTCAACATCTGGAAAATAGGGGCATGACATCTGGTGGCAGAGGAAAGTTCTCAGCAGATTTTAATGCTCAGAGCAATGAAATCTCAGCTGGAAAGCACTTTCTGCCATGAGGCTTCTCACTAACTCATGCTAACCAAGAGCACAAAGCATCCGTTTGTGAAATCTCTCATCTTCTTCAAGTTACTGAAGAACCTCAGGCACAAATTTTAAAGCTTGATCTAGAGATACCACATAAAGCCCAAATCACATCAATACCATTGTCCTTTTTCCCATCTAAACGACAGCAAGTACTGTTAGACATAGCAAAAAGTGTCTCTGAAGTAAGGCAAGCTACAGAAACACAATCTGTAATTTATGTATGGCATTAAATAACAATGGAAGAGAGTTCCAGCTCCTTTTGGCACAATTTTCCGAAAATCTTCGATACAAAGTAGCCCAAACTTAACAAGACACTGTCCTAGTCCTGATGTACCTGAAGATGAGAAATGTTCCTGAATAACCCCAGTGAAAGAGGCTGCACAAGAAGAGCCAGACAGAAAGACAGCAAGATCCTCTCCTCTTATTGTAAAGTCCTCCAACAGTGTTTCAGAAATTTTGAAGTCACTCACCAATACCAAAAATAAGGTAAGAGTATGTTAATACTTTCATCTCTTATTGGAGAGCAACTGGAAATTCCTGTCTTTAAGGGAAATGCTCTGATGATCCGTAATGGTCAAGTGTACCTTCTGTATGTAATAAGGCATGAAGATTTGTCAGCAGAAATGGAAATAGCTGGCCACCACATATTGCTTATGAAGACCATGGTTTGGCTCATTCCATGTGGTAATCTAACATTATATCTGTAATCTAAGTTTCAAAGTTCCACATCCACTGCTGTCAAGGGAGGATGCTGTGAAACAGAACGTAAAATGTCTTACAACCTGTGCTACCTACACACACCAGAAGAAAGCATCAAATTAAACATATTTCTCTTCACACAGGATGACTGCCATCTCTCAGCCCAAGAACTGGTCATATATTTTTAAAAAAACAACTGCCAGCAGAGACACAGTGTGACCCCTATTCCTATTGTGTTTGGACAACAGCAGAGTTTAGTTCTCATCAGTCCTACATTTTGCTTACTTAGTAGCAAAAGGAGAAGAGAAAATGGTGCTTATCTATTACAAGTAGAATACCTGTTTCAGGTGTGGTTTAAACTTTGAGTAAGCAAGAGGTGGGCAGTGAGGCTTGTAAGGACACTGCCATCAATGGAAATAAGAGAAGGGAAATAACTTGGCTGCATATAACTCTTTAAGGAACTCACTGCCTCATCGCATCCCTTCTGTAAGGCAGGACCCGTCTATGCCTCTAGAACATTTACACTTGACAGATAGATTTTAGCAAATTTTGCTTTCATGCTCATATATGTTTAAATATTTTCAGCTGTCCTGATTTGAAACAATCAACAACACTGTGGGTAGACATAGGTATTTAAAGAGCAAGGTGGCCACCTTACTTCTTTTTGTCTCACAGTTTTTAAGCTTTATTTCTGTAGGAGGCTTCCAGGAAGATACTTAATGACATCAATATGATCTCTTGCCTAGGCAGCACCAGCTTCTGAGTGGAACTCTCTTATGGAAAAGACAGACACGATACATTCAGGTTAATAGGAGAAAGCAGGGAACCAGCAATTGCAGGACTGGTACAACCAATATGGTTATGTAAGCTTGTCCTTTGCTTCACATTTTGTTCATATAGAAATACCTTGAGAAGGGAATTTCAAATTTTTTTTTTTTTTAAATTTTGGGTTTTGTGCAGCCAGAAGTTTGTTTGCCTTTAGTGGGAGTAATTTAGGCTGTTTCTTAAATCTAGCACAGCCCCTGAAGGATTCTCCGATAGTCACAGTATATTTGCCTTTTCTATATTTCACCCATGATCCTGAATGCCATCCTGTAGCACAGCCTGATTTATCCCCTCAGAGCCCATGTGGATGTGCTGACTGTGCACACGTTACCCTCACTGCAGAGGAGAGATGTGAGGCTGGGGCTGGGAAACCAGGCTTAGAACACTTCAGTGAGTGAGCTAAGGACACATGCTCAGAGGTGGGGGAGTTTTTGCAGTTCCTGTGTAGCCACAGGCACCAGGCAGGCTCAGCACTGAAGTCACAGCACTGTGGCTCATGGTGCCTATCACAACGTGCCAAACACTGAGACTCAGCTGCTGGTGGCAGCACAGGAAGTTCAAGGCTAATCTTCCAAGTGGAAGAGAAAAAACAGATCGTGATTTTACAGGTCACTGAAGCTGTTCCTGTCATGTTCAAAGGGGAGTTATTCTGGCACTCAGCAAATCCAGCAACAGAAAATGTCAAAAGCTACCTGGAAATATTGGGACCAGAGGGAGAACCTGCTGCATGGAAGATCTCTACTGAGGATTTTCTGAGGGAATTACCTGTCAGTTGGATTATTTGCCCTCAGTCCTGTGACAGCCCGTGGGGTAAAAAAGTCACTGCAATAGAGGGTAGTTCTATATTTTTTATCTGGCTATCTTTTTTCAGGCTTTCCTGGAAAGGCTGGACTGCACTATCAGAAATTAGAGGCACCTCAAAGTGCTTAAGGAAAATGCGCAATAGGAACAGAACTCAGTTACAGGTTTTGGCTGTGCTTCACTTGCCTGTGCACAGAGTGGACCTTCAAACAAAGCAAAGGCACCTATAAAATGAGCAGGACTGCCTAAGAGGCTAAATGCATCAGGAACGACTCTGAAATTTGAGTGAGGACGAGCTCCTAACACAGCAGCCTAAACCAACACCAGTCCTTGTCATTCAGGGCTTAATGGTTGAGAGAGTATTATGTCAGAATCATATCTGATTGTTACACCACATTCCAAACCCACTGCTAAGGATGACTGGGAAACATGAAAAGCAGTTCTGGTCTGGCTGACTGTCCCTTGAGCCAGCAGCACTCTGGGGTATGAACAACCCCTTGCTGATGGTTTTGGTCTCTTGGTGCTTGCCAAGGCTTTTCCTAAAGAACACCACAGATCTCCTTCCTGTGTCAGACAAACTCCCCTGTAGGCCCTTTCTACAGTTTACAGAAGTTGACTTGATGGGAACTGTGGTTATTGTCACAACCCAAGTTCTTTCCCACAAGAAAGAGTGGGGCACAGCACAATGCTTTTGCAAGATGCCTAAGACATTTCTATTTCCAGGGTAATAATTCCTGAGGGAGGGAGAGAAGAAGGAAGGAAGGAAGGAAGGAAGGAAGGAAGGAAAAGAAAGAAAGGAAAAGAAAGAAAGGAAAAGAAAGAAAGGAAGGAAGAAAGGAAGAAAGGAAGAAAAGAAAGAAAGAAAGAAAGAAAGAAAGAAAGAAAGAAAGAAAGAAAGAAAGAAAGAAAGAAAGAAAGTCCCTGTCCTTGGGGGAATTTCTTCCCATTTAAGTAGTCTTATTTTTGGAAAAATTGATAAGTATTTCTTTTATCAGGATTATTTCATGGCCTGGCAGAGTCCCTTTAAATGCTAGCAGTAATTCTTCATTGCCCTTGCTGTCTGCCACCTCCGAAATACTCATCAGCAAATGCAGCTACCTATCAGCTGTTACACAACCATCTGTGCAGCTTTTGATTATGTTTTTTTTTCTTCCAGATTGCTACCATCCTTCTGGAAAGAGAGAAAGGGAAAATGTTACAGTGATGCTACACAATAGGATGATACATTGTGAGTAGCTACAGTATATTTGAGACACTTTAGGGTAATGGCTGCTGACACCTCAGGCAGTCCACAGTCCCCAAGTCTGCAAAATTAGGGTGATAACAATTATTGTCGTATGTGACAAATGCTTAAATCCATGGAGAACTGCTCTTTCTGAATGTGAAATCTGATTTCTGTGGTACTTCATTCAGTTTTGGAGCGGCTGAAGCTCAGAATCTGAGACTATTTTGCTTCCATCTTGGTGATTTCAGTATCATCTTGAATTTACCTTGAAGCCTGGAAATCTGTAATAAAAATCCAGATTGGAATGAATTTTATGGAACACATTGATCTGTAATTGCCCTCTCTTTTTCAACTTAAAAACAGAAAGAAAACATTACTTGTATTGTTGGATAAAACTCGTTTCAAACACCCTGATTACTTCTGTCTATCTTTCTGTTAGAAGCTTATTTCATCAATAAAAAGGATGAAGAGACATAACAGGCTCTGAGAATCAAAATTCAAGAGCAGTCACGCAGATCACAGATGAATTAAAGCAGAAGAAATAGGGGAATTTTGTAGAAAATAGATGCAGAGTTTCAGTGAGAAAAAGATGCAACCCTGATGTATGTTTACAATGCCAGCTAAAAATAACATAACATTTTTGTGGTCAAATGCATGTTTAGCTAATTAGATAATTTGATTCACAGAATATTAGTTTGAATAAATACAGGGCTCCAGAGCTCTCTAGAGCTCATTCCCTTTTGTCCTCAGGGAAGTACCCACATGGTATAATCTTAGTGAAGACAGCAGCTTTGCCTGGGTTCCTGGGGCATGGTGCTCACCCCTCAGCACACATGAATGCATGAAGCCCCTTACTGGCTGCCATCCTGAGAATCTGCTAATTCAATTTCTCAGCAACTTCCAGCATTCTCTCTGATCCTGTAAGTCCTGAGAGTTCAGGGAGTTAATGTGTTCTCTGCAAGAGGTGATTATTGTATTAATTAGTCACGCTCCAAAGCTTTATATGGATAAGAGTGAAGCATTTAAAAGTCAGAAGTTACAATGCCACCTCCTAGAATTATGTCAATGTGACCCCACAAATAAAATCTTCACTGGGATTGCTCAGGAAAAGCAATTCTCCTTCTGGCCACAAGGAGCCACACGGCCACCGCTGTGAGCCCAGGGAAAGAAGGCAAGGGAGAGGGCAAAATCTGTCGAGTCTGTAAAGTCCCTGCCAGAGGAGTTTGCAACAGGGGTTGTTCTCTCCTTGAGATTACCCCACCAGTTACACCTGCTTTCTCACCAGCACCTGCTGGGACCTTGCACTGTTGTTAGCTTGGCACACAGAATGCATGGATAGCAAAATACTTGTACACAAACAGAGTAATTAGTGCAGACTGTCATTGTAATTTCTAAGTTCCTTTTTGACTGCAATTTTAAGGTCACTTTGCAAGATGGGGAACGACCATTAATCTGTGAAGCCCTAAGTAACAACAGCGGTTGCTTGACCCCAGAGAATAATCCAGATTTTGTGTGACCACTCCAACCAAGTGTATGACTCTTAAACATTTAATTGTCTCTGTACCAGTAGCATTCTCATCAGTAACATCACAGATCAGAAGGCCTGGTCATTATTTCACACTCCATACATCTAGGATAGTTCTGGAATTAATGTACAGGTCTGGTAGCACTCAGTTGCATTGTGCTTCCTAGACAAGAGCGTCACTTTCAGCTCCCTCAGCACCCTCAGGTTCTTTCTCAAGATCTCTACCTGACTCACAGAGACAGACTTGCACTGCACCTTCCCAGTGTCTTCCTCAATGTGTTTCCACAAAATTTCAATTTGGTAAGCCTGGAGATTAATGAAAAGCTCTTGTAGATCTTTTCTTGTGAGGGAAGGAAAAAAACTTAAATGAACCAGCAACTCAACAGAAAAGCATCCAGGGAATTATTCAGGTCCACTGAGGGATCACTTTCCCTTGTTTTCAGCCTGTCCTTATCTTTTCCTTTCTCTAGACACAGTACATGCACTACAAAGGTAGAAACAAACTTCTTTGGGTATTTAAATTCTAACTAGGCATCTAAATAGATAATCTTTCATTTATGCAGGCCCTTAACACTCATTGTCATGCAATCTCAGTTACCGAGTGTGTAAACATGTTGAGATATTGCCTAAGAGTTCAAATATTGAGATAGTTGGTTTGGACTAGAAGGTCTGCTGCACTGATTCTCACTGTGCCAGATTAGAGGAGGAGTACTGATAATGCCATGGACCTGCCTAGTGTCACATGCCAAGTTCATTGTTGATCCAGAAACTGAGCCTGCTAATGCTGAATATCAGTCTGGTTTTCCATCTACTGTTCTTTGCTGCTCTCAAGTCAGAAGTTTAGCTGCTTGGAGGTGCAGATTTGACCTGTAAAATCAAATTACATTGTCTCAGTCCAAATGTAGCCTCAACTCCAAATATCCCCAGCTTTGACTGAAATCTGATACTTCCTAAATGAAGAGCTCCCTCTATTTCATATATCTAGTGGAGATAAAGTATATAGAACAAGGACTCTTCCTTGGAGGACTTTAAAAATGCTCTCTGACCAAATGATATTTGACATTTCTTTGCCACTTTGCAAGGCTCCTCGGAGGGCTGAGCTACTCTTTTTTCTGCCATGGAGGCAAAGCCACCATTTCACTGCCTTCAAGCTAAACAGTGTATGATGGGCAACAATTCAGAATTAATTTGACAGTAATGGAGTTGACAACTATTACTGTGAGGTATTTCTGCTATGAACATTGTCATCCTGTCCTCATTTCACACATACCCCACATCCCCCCCACCAGGTTTTGGTGTTACAAGGAATCTCTGAGCAGCAGACAACCCTAATGCATACACATATACCCTGCTGTCCAGGCACAGCAGCAACTTTGGACTTGGCTTCTTTGGATGCAGCAGCTGTAGCTTGGAGGTACAAAACAGCCCCATCAGCAAGGGGCTTCAAAGGACATAACACACAGAGGTCCACGGGAAGGGGCAATTCCTTTTAAACAGGAGTCAGGCCTAGAATCATAAACTAATTTTGGTCAGAATGAATTTTTGGAGCTCGTGTGGCCCAACACCTTGCTAAAATCATAGACTATCTTAGGCAAAAATGCTTATTATTTTTTTTCTGGCTCTCTTTCTAATTAAAATGCCCAAAAGAAACTGGAGGTGGAAGGATGCATTCTGTGTACATGACTAGAAAAAACAGTGTAGGTTAAATTTAAAATATGTGCAGTTCCTTTCTTTCTAACACAGGTATCAGTGCAGAATGAATAGCACTGAGGCCAATATAATTATAAAAACAGACACAACTGGCTACAATCACTACACAATATCAGAGTGGATCCTCTCCCTATCTGCAATGTTTTGATGTATTAATACCCACATTGTAATTTGGGTCTTGCAACCCCAAGAATGAGGGCAAAGTCCTGAAATAATGAATGGCATAGGGTGAAAAAAACTGAGCTGCAGTCTCTTTATACTGCACTCAAAACCATTTCACTTCCCTTGGACTTCTCTTTCCATTTCTCAAATGAAATGTGATTCCAACCTGCCTTGTGGGAGCTTGGCTCCTGCCATGCCAAATATCCCTGCTCAGCAGAGAGCTGCATTCCCCCAGCCTGCAGCACTTACCCACAGGAAGCACGGCACAGAGCTGCTCCAGGCTCACTGCCAGTGACTCGGACATGGCCTCTCCTTGATCCCAACCTGCTGGACATAATGAGTTTGTGCCCTGCTTGTGGAGAGCCAGGCTAAAGACAGATGCTGGAGCTGGTCACTGAAGAAACCCAAACATGGCAAAAATGCCAGGATGTGTGAGGACAGGCATTGAAAGCAAGGACAGGCTCCTATCCAGCTGATGAAATAAATTTCCTGAACTTCTAATGTCTCAGCAGCTAAATTTGTAAAATCAGAACCTAATGTTCTACTAAGGTATTAACACGAAGTCTCAGCTCCATTCAAGTCAATAGGAGCCTCATCTCTGACTTCTTTCTGAATAGCTGGTGTAGGCTATATTAGTAACTAGCCCTGTATCACAGCAACTATCATAAGAAGATATCATGTATAACAATCAGTTTTGTGATTTTTATCAGTATGATACTTGGAAAACTTCAGGAAACAAGATGAAGATTCCAAGAGACTTCTGTAAATGCAATTCCTACAAGAATAACAACACCGTCTACTTGGTCTAATCTAATGAACAATGTTTGCCAGTTCCAGGTAGCAAATATCTCAGTAGACTCAGAACACAGTCAAGTCCTTCCTTTGCTTTAAACACAGACAACAGGAACATCAGGTATCCCACATGCTGCTGATAAAAACGGGGTGGTTTGTTTTTACTGAAACCCTCCCTGTTGGTTTCCTGTGTGGCCATGGGCAAGGCAGGCACAGGGCTGTGTGTCACTTCTGCTTCTCTGGAATGAAATGAGCTCTGCTACCAACTTCTCAGGAGACAGGTAATGATCAAGATTTTGATCTTTTGATAAGCTGCAGCATAGAAGAGCAAGATGCTTTCATTATTAATATTCTTATACATTTATCCTGTAGTAATTTATTGCACTAGCCAAGAATTATTCCTCAAAGAAGATAAATCCTCTCAAGCTGTTCTGAGTGACAGAACCAGGGAATGCTGAATTCCTACAGACTTGAGTTCTTTGTCTCCTGAACTCTGCTTCCTCCTCCCTTAATAGCAGCTCTGCTGCATGCTCCCGGCAACACCCACTGGGTGTGGAGTCACCACAGCCATCACCGACTGGCCAGCTGACCAGGTTAAATCAAATGCCTATATTCTGCCCACTTTCTTCCTCACATGGGGGTCGTTAAGCTGGGGAGTCTGCCCTCTGTGTAGCTATTATTTTTTTTCAGTAAAAAGTCCTCTTAGGATCACACTTGCAGGATTTAAATGAAGCCGAGGTTGGCCAGTATGCCTGAAATCTGTGAGGCAGAGTAAAAACAGATTAATCAACCACAAAAATCTTCTCCTTTTAGGAAACTGGGGATATTTCTTCCACCGCTCATGTATGGGATGGAAATGCAATATGAAGACTCCCAGACAACCCTCTGTTTTATGGCAATAAAGTGCAATACAACTAGCTTAGGGCATTTTCATGTTTTAAAGATAGTTTCCCTATGTTGTCACAACAGGGTTAAATCCTTTCATGTTCTAGATAAGCATTTAACAATCTTGTATCTTAATATAATCATTATAGATTTTCAAACCTCTTGGTTTGGGGATAATTCTTATAGCATATTTTATTGAAAACTGCTAGTATGATGGAGTGAATAGAGACTGTAATTTTGTCTAAATTTTCATAAGGGAAAATGTCACATATGGATAAAGTACATTTCTAATGCCTTCAAAATATAAAGTATTGAGCCTAATCCTAAAGCTGTCCTTTTTACAATGGAATTTAGCTTTTTGGCCTTATGATCAGTATTCCATTAAGTCACAGGCTGATGAAAGATGTGTAGGTAATAGAAGAAGCAGAAGCCTGTTCTTTGGCCTGGCTAACTGCAGACAGTCCAAATAGTTATTTTAATACATCTTACTCTGTTAGGAGAATTATGTATCATGCATTTGTGCTTACAGCACTAGCACTAGCAAGGTCATTGGTAAGCTCAGGTTTTTATTTGAGTGTGGTTTTACCTAAGCTAACAGGAGCACCCAAGAAAGCTCACAGCTGTAAGGACACCAACTATATTGCAACTACATGGATATGACTCAACCAAGATTGGATGAGGAGGCTTATTCAGTCCAGAAAATACAGTTATTTTCCCAAAAGGCCTTCCCTAGTGTCTTTAATGGAAAAACATACTACATCATTATGTGACTCCTAATTAACAAGAGCTGGCTCCGATTCTTCTGTTTAAGATGTGCTGGCCTGCACAACTCTAAACTGACAGCTTTAACTCAGTATCTTCAGTAAGGGTGTGACCATGTGCTCTGTACTTCTCAATGGTTCAGATAATTGACTTTGCACAGTCCCTGTGATACCCATCAATTCTGTCTCCTGGTGGCTCACACAGACAGCTCAGTCAGCTCCATGAAAGGTTTCATTTTTTAAATGAAAAATGCAGATGAAGATTGCTGCTGTCTGTGATTCAACTGCCTGTGAAAAATAGCAATGTCCTTTAATATTCATTGTTTGAATAGTGCTGGTGTACTGGGCTGATAATCAAAGTAAAATCAATTGTAATTTTGACTGCAAATAAAGTCTCTGTGATTAGATGATCTGAGGACACAGTTTGTGATTGCATGGAACATCCAGAAGAAAAGAAGAAGCTTAGAAGACATACCACAAGGTGCAGGACCCCAATTTAAACCTCATTTGAAATTGAGTTGTTAGTCCTGTGTTTCTGAGGTGAAAGTGATGTTGGTCACATCCAGTGGGAAATGCTCACCCATTACCTAACTTCTGTAGTTTCACTTTAGACAGAATCACAGAATCTGGTGTTTCTTTGATCCCATCACAAGCTAATTTATCATATTGTGCTGGCAGAAAATAGCTAGCTTTGGTTTGGGTGGGCATAAGGTTTGTGTCAGTGCTATTCAGTGCAGAACACAAAAGCACAGGGAGGCAAAGTGACTTGGTAGGCCAGAGGGGAACAGCTTCCAATTCTTTTCCAATGCCAGTCTAGTAGAGTGACCACAAGGCTTCATGTGTTGCTTAAAATACTGAAATGGCCTCCAACATTTCAGTGTCAAAATCAATAGCATTCTGATGAATTGGGACATTCATTTTAGTCTCCCTCCCCACTTCCCATATTTTTAATCTCTTTCTCTCTGCTGGTATACTAAATTTGTTTTGAGGTTTCAGACAAATTTGGAACATTTTAGCTTTTAATTTTAATTAGTAGACACAAGAGGACCTGACCCCTTTTATAATAACTGGAAGGGTTGAATAATCAAAGTCTGAGTAGTCAAGGTCAAAATATGTTTCTTAATGTACATCTTACAGTTCTCTCATACCACAGATGTTAATCTACAAAATCTTTAGAACCCAAATATTTGGGTTTTCTCTATGAACAAATTAAACAAGACACAGTTTTTAAATTGAAAATTATTAATGTCACAGTTGCCTAACATTGCATGTAGTAGCAGTGCATCTGCCCGTGTTTAGGTCTGTTCACATCAGCAATAATACTTAGGATAAAGCTGCTTCTGTCTTTAATACAGGATCTGTAATGTCACAGGAGGTTCAATGTCTGCACCACAAGCACAATTACATAATGATGCATCACCCACAGCATCTATTGGTGTGCATTTGTCAACAAGGACGAGAGGCATATGCTTAGAGGGATCAATGTTCCTGTTAACACATTGCATCAGAGGGATGAGCAGACACCCCCATGGAAATGGATCCAGGAGCAAGTAGCCTGGGTTTCTTAAGACTTTGTTCTCATTCTTCCTGAAAGTAAGAACGAAATCATCTCTGCTTGGTTATGCTAATCTGTTTTCAAAGCTTGACACAATTTGTCAGAACAGGCTATTTCACCATTATAAAAATTCTGAACTCGGAGTGCTACTCCTGCAGCAATAGATTTAGGAGAGAAAAAGGAGAAATTGACTGACACACAGAGCTACACAGCAGCATCAGTTCATGGCAGTACTTACAACACTGCAACTGGTGCACTTGGAGACCTAGGAGGAAGCTGAATAAGTGTGCTTGCACATGCCTGAGCCAATTAACTAAACCATGGCAAGCCTATATGTAAGTACACAAGATCTTTTCCAGGCTTAATGATTCTATGATAATTACTTCTACAAAACTGCTTCCTATGTCTAACATTCAAAATAACTGCTTCAGCCAAATAATTCTTCAGCTTTCTAGAAATAACAACCCAGAAGTAAGGTGCTTATATATTTAAAGAATAAAAGGCAGGAAGAGACAATTTGTAATAAAAATACTGAGTCCCCTAACAAGGAACGGTTCAAAAGAGGGCAGAGTGGGGCATTTAATTGCTGCTAAGTGTACCACCAACCCCCATCAGGGTGAATGCTGAGTACTTGTCCCATAAGTTCATCTTCAGTGGTGAGCTCACCAGACCCTCGTCCTAAAGTCTCTTTCTTTCATTGAACTTTCCTCCCTCTCCTCTAGCTCTGTTTGGAAACCTCCCAGAGCAGTGCTGTGAGATCTGATGAGCACTATTAGTCAGCCCTCTGCTGCCTTGGTTCTTGGCCTGGTGTGTTCACACAGACTGAAATGAAAGCCTGTCCAAACCAACAAGCCACACTCTGGATGGAACATCTGAAGGCAGAACACCCACCTAAACTTTTTAATGTAGTGGTCACCACTACACCACCAGAGAAACTGAGAGATGTAGGAGGCAAGCTCTGTGTCTACCACAAATAAATCAGGAAATGACCATGAATTAAGACCCCCAGTGGTCCCATCCTTTGGGAAGGCTGGGAGAGCCAGTACTGCAGATAGGAGAGATACTGCTATGAGGAGGTAGCTCCAGAGGCTGTTTTTCATGGACTGCATGCAGCACTAGGAGCTGACTGCAGGTTGTGTTTTGAACAGTACCCAGCAATGTCGATGTGACTGGGTTTGAGAGATTGTGCTTGAGCAGCTCTCTTCTGCAGGGTGTCTCACCCCAGTGAGGCAATCATCTGGCCCAGCTGCAGCCTCAGGCATTTACTTTGTAATTCATTCCCTCCAATAAAAATATAAGAATTCATGTTTTATAAAGCTGGAAAAAAGACTTTCTAGTACAGTGCAAAAATGTAGTGCATCCCTCTCATCATGTCTGCTCATCATTATAAATGACACTTCTCTTTTTGATTTTGACACATATGCACTTACTGCCTGTTCTTTCCACTTTTGTCTAAATGTTAAAGCAAATTTCAATTTTTAAATACCTTTCTAAGTCTTTCTTGTAGGTCTGTGACTCAGCTTCCAGCACCTTCTAGCTGTGTTTTAGGGCGCAATCCTGAGAGATAAGTAAGTGAGCTTTCTCATCATTTGAGGCTTAAGTGTGAGCCATTACTCAGCTAAAAATCCAGATGGAATGTTGTCAGCAGAGTTCTTACCCAGCTCTGGGACAACAGGTGAGCAGGGAGAAAGTAAGGCTGAGAAGAGAGCAGCATCTCACTGCCTATTTAGCTGAAACATTTATTGTAAAATATCTCAGTCACTGCTTGAGCAGAAGCTCATGATTCCACAGATCTTGGCCTGAGAAATTCCTATTTGGGCCAGCACAGCCCAGCAAGTGGTACCAATGCTAAGCCAATGCCACAGAAGTTCAGGCCTTCCTAGTTAATCTCTTTGATAGTCAGTTAATCAAACACCTGATACCTACCAGGGATCAGGGGGATGCAACATGATTAGTAACCTGCTGTATCACCAGAGAAAACTGAGACAGCAACCAGTTTGACAGATCTTATATAACAAACAAGTGGGGTCCAAAAATCTCAGCACAGATATAATAATCCTCTTATTTATATATCTCCTTTTGGAGGGGATGAAGGACTCTTAAAATTTCAGTACTGGAAACTTCCACTGGTGATGCAAGTTGGAAGAAAGACAGTGTCCTGAAGGACTGAGGTAGCTGAGCTTCTGCAGAACCACAGCAGGAGAGGTAACACTGTCAGGCTGCACTACTAGACAAAAAGGCACTGAACAATCCAGGTGCAGCTGGTGCCTTTGGGATGTTCTTTGAGAAATGTTCTCCAGCCTTCAAGTGGAAGTTAGATAGCAACAACACACTTCTCTCTAGCTGTGGCAGATAATTTCTGGAAGGATTTTGCATTTGGGATGTGTTCAGCAGAAATTTATCATCTTAAGGAAACTGGGCTTTGCCCAAGGTCAAGAGAGAATGGCCTGTGCAACTGTTTGTGGCAAATCCTTAAACTGCAAAGAACAAAAAAAGTGAGCAGCCCAAATCCTTGTACAAGCTGAAACATTAATTTTATCCTTTAACTTTACATTAAACTTTTACATTAAACTTTACATTAAACTCCATTAACTTTTACATTAAACTTTTGTTTCTCCAAGTGTTTTTAAACTTGTTTTCAACCTAAACCAGGATCCTGGGCATGAAATAGCAATCCAAAAGTTAAATCACCTAGTCATTTTTAGTACCATGGGAATTTACTCAACTAAGAGCAGCACAATTTAAATCAGATACCCAAGTTAAGTTTTTCTGGCATTAATGCTAAATTCTGATATGGTAAAAATCCTGTTCTATGTCCTATCTGAAAAATTCTAAATTATCAACTGTTAATAAAAAATTCCTACAGGATACTGTGACTCATCCTACCTTCCCAATTAAGGTGAATCACCAGAAAATATTTTGTCCACAGCAATGTCTGTATTGCAAATGGTTCAACCAGCTCATGTAGGATAGTGGGGTGCACTTCATTATCTTTTCAGCTCTCTGGAAAATGTGCTGGAATACAGAGACCTACCAGAGTGTGCCAGTTTGTTGAATTACATATCCAAGGAGATATGACCAGATACTCATGAGATCTAGTAATCATAAAAACATGCGTGGCTTTGATCAGGTGGAGATAAATGCAGAGGCAAAAAGCGTGAAAAGTTTTACTATGGTTTGGAAGGACAGGAGAAAGAGTCACACTTTACTTTTCTGAACCCAATCCTGGACACTTTCAAGGGCAGGTGTAAAGCTGACAAAGTGCAAATGCTGTGCCTACCCACTTAACCTGAGTGAGTTGCAGGTTCCAGGCTAGACTGCATTTAGAGAGAGCCCAGTGGGAGAAACAAGCTGGCTTTCTATCCCCGTCCCTTTCTGATTTAATGATCCCTTAAATACTCTGTGTCTCCTTTCCCATCTCCCAAGATGTAGAAACTTGTTTTGACTTTCCCACTGATTTGATTTTGTCTGCCTCCAGCTTTGCAGCAATGCAGATGTCTTCCTGGCAAGGAGACCCCACCTTTGATGTTTAACTACCAGCAAAAAGTGCACAGGGCAGGAAAGAGAGTAAACAAATCCCAGTGCAGAGACTTTGCATATAGAGAACATATATTTTACATATGCATGTAAGTCAACTCCTACTCCTTATGGAAACCCCACCCCGAGAGCTCCTTTTTGCTGTTATTTTTTTTCCCTTTTAACAGTTTTTGCCTTCTTAGCCTTCAATAACAGATGATGCAGCAATTAGAAGAAATAAGTATGATTAACCACTAGCAAAATGTATTTTCTCTCCCTCCTGACTTGCAAACACCAAGGAGTTAAAAAAACAACTAACAACTTTTGTCATACTAAATTCTGAGGTGGGTGCCATGCTTATACTTTACCTTGTCACTGTTAACACATACTTTTGATACCAAGTAAGGGCTATTGCCCTAACCTGGAGACTTCCATGCAGTGCTCTAAGTAAGGAATGTTTTGTTCCTGCTGTTTTGATAATTTAGCTGCAGCTCTGGCCTGTCTTACTATGCAGCTTATTCCTGATTCATCTTCTGAGCTTACAAAATACCAGATAAAAATAGATTATTGTTCTATCTAAATTCCCATAATCCTTGTGCTCATCAAAAATAAAGTCATGTAACTGTTCTTAGTCAGGATTGCGCTAATTAGTACAACTGGCACTTTTGACCTTGTGATTTCTACCCTTAATACACCCAGGTTGGCTGTGCTGCCTGCATTACCATACCCAGGATATATAATACCTCCTTACACAACAAAGTGCTGCAGAGAGAAATGCAAACCAGAAAATAAAGGTCAGGAGCCTGTATGGAGTTTCTCCACATCCTTATCCTTTGGCTTCATTGAATATTTTGTATTTATTTCCATATAACAAATTAGAAATTCACAAATAAAAATTGGGGCCAACTTTTCATAGATCCTTTAAGAGACAGGGTAGCTCTCCAAAGTGCTCTTGATCAGTGGCTCTGGTTCAGGTTAGCAGTTTGTTGGTTTCTGTAACCGCTCCTAGGATCTTAAAAATTTCAGGGAGATACGAGCACAAGCTTATTAAACTTGACCTCATTTGACTGGTTTTTTTTTTATTTTTAAAAGAAAGACAGATTTATATGAAGGAAGCAACTTCCCTGTTCTCACTTCACTTTAGGGAACAGTTTTATCTTTATAGTCTTCACTATGCAATAAAATTAAATGTGGGTATTTTTGTGTAGGAAATTAAAAACTGTTGGCAGCAAATTTTTGTTCTGTAGCTGCTGACTTATGTATTGTTTGATTTATATGTGTCACTGGAGTCAGGAAATTACTAATCCATTAATCAAGCTAATCCTCTCACCATCAAGCTGTATGGATAAGTATTTAAATAAATTATACCGATAGGACAATCAATTCTCTGAATGTTGTAATAAAAAGCAGAAGGAACTTAACTATGCAGGTGATGGATCTACCACAATGAGAACAGAAATTTAAATAGTTCAGAGAAATACTCAGTCGTGGTAGACTGACAGAGGATATAAAAGCAGGAAAGGTAGAGGAAAAAAGCTACATCAGGGTTTTTAAAATCTCTTATAACACAAGAGAAAAGGAAGAACCAATGCGAACCCAGAAGATTTATAATGAATGAAACTTTTTCTGAAAAAAGTGGACTTCTGACAGAGTTTCCAAGTGGCCTGCAGGACTCATTAACCTTCCCAAGCTCAAAAATCATCTGGTCAACAAAATAAAACTGAAAACTAAACCAGCAAAACCTGACAGTGAGGAGGTAAACTGAAAGTAAAACAAAACAGGGATGTAAATTTCAGTGGGCCAGGACATAAGCCAACTTCTAGTGGAAGGATTAGGAAGAAAATTCCTATATATAGCAAGGTTGTTTGATGCTTGTCCACTCTAGGGATCCTTACAATTTTCTCTGAGGCACTTGTCCTGGCTATTCTGGGTGTGAGGATAATGGCTCAGACATATCTGGGGCCTGATTCTCTATGCAGCTCTGTATGCATCTGTGCTTATATAAGAAAGGAAAACATTTTAATAGTTACTCCAGAGATGCAAATGGTTAATCTGAAAAATTAACATTGTATTTATTGCTATTTCTTGCAGATTGGGGTTTGTAAGCCCGGAGCAGAAAACAGAAATGTTGCATTGAGAAGGTAAAAGCATAAAAAAAGAATTTGCAATCTAGCTAATAGAATTCTAAGTTTCACAGACGTTTGGGCCAAAGCCCATGAATTATTTAGTCTTGTTACCTGCATAATGTAGGTCACAACCTCCCTCTGTAATTAGGCTAAACAGTACCTACTTCTGTTTCAGCTCTGTAATAAAACATTTAAGGCAACAGTTCTGATTTCAGGACTTGAGGGATGGAGAACTGAAAACATGCCCAAGCTGGGTCTTTCCCTCCCTTCCTCATCCTGAGCTCAGCTCATTATATTCTGCATGGAACTGCTGCCTCTTCAGCCTTTTTTTTTTCCAGCCTGGAATCCATGACTGACAGCAACTGCTGAGTACTTGTACATAGCAAAGTGGTGTTTTACTTAACCCTTGGATAAGCTAAGCAGACGAGACTTCCTTCTTTCTCTTAAGATTTTCCAGACTACGTTTGTAGCTTTAATTGTCCCTGCCTGGGGTCTTTTAGGGGTTGTGTTGGTACAGCTTCACTTCTTGTGTGTAAGGCTTATTCAATGATTAATGCTAAAAATCAATCTTGACCTAGATTCTTCTCTGAGCACAACAGAGAGACTTGGGTAAGGGCCTCACAGGAGCAGGTGTTAGAGGCAACCTTTGGTGACTGTTCTCACCTACAGGTGCTTCTGCCCACTTAGCAAATCCTTAGCTGCTTGTTCTGAACTTTAGGGATCAGCTGTGGTACAAATATTGGAACATCAAACTGCATCTTGTGAGTATTTCCCTAGGGGAATGGCTGGAGTAAGAAAACCCATCAGTTACTGCCTTAAGTGATAGAGGAATCAACACTTAATATTGGAATAAACAGAAGTGGGAGAAAAATTTTTTGACAGAAATTAATCCAGTGCTACCTAAGCAACATTGCTTCAGCAAATATTACTGCAGGCCTGTGGGCAATTAACAGACCTTAGTTTTAAGACTCTACTAAATATTAAATATTATTCACGTCTGTTTTTGTCATCAGTTTTGGATAAGGAATTTCCTGGAAAAGCAACCCCACCCACCTTATAGGATACAAGGTTCAGCTCTGAAGGCACTTAAAATTGCTTGTCAGGCGAGGTCCTGTAAATTATTTGGCCATGGTGTAACAGAGCAGAGCATTGCACATGAATTTTCCACTGGTTTTGCCAGCTGCAAGAGAGTATTTAGTCAGAGCAGTGGCAAAAAACCAAACCAAACCAAACCAAAATGAAAACGAAAAAGGAAACCAAACCATCAGTTCTGTTCTAACAGATTCTAAGTTTGGCATTTTACGTGCAGGAAAATTACTGTCTCATCCAGTGAAGAGAGTTTTTTCTCATCTCTTTTTGTCAGGCACCTTTCAGGATGCCTGACATCTTCTGCACTTCAAGGCAGAAGTGCAGGACAGCCCCTATCTAACAGCTCTGGGTTTTTCCCCTTCAAATCCTTGCTGATGAGGAAGACCCAGTGTGTCTGCCTAAGAGAAATGCAGAAAGAAGGGAACACAAGAACAGTATCAGAAGCATCTTCAGTGTTGCCAAAAGCACAGAAGGAGTAGAAAACCCAACAGCTTCACTTTGGGGGAAAACACTGCCAGGCTCTTCCCTTCTTTCTTGCCTTGCCACTTTGAGTCTATATTCAATATACGGTCTCACTAATGTTGCAGAAGGAAATCCTACTATCCTCTGCTCCTATTTGGTCTATCTGCTCAAAGGGTCAAATCTTCCCTTTTATTTACTTCTATGTATTTACAGCAGAAATGCTGATGCAGCCCTCAGTTGCCAGAATTTCTTAACTCTTGTGTTTTCTGGTTAATTTCTCTTCCTGGAAGATATTTATTTGTAGCGGCTAGATGACCATCCTTCTGCTCAGCATCAACCATACACTGCACTAAGAGACTTGGACCATTCAGCAACTTGTCCTCATTAGTAACAAACCAGTAACAAAAAAATTGTGGTTTATTTCATATAATTTATGAAAATATTGTACACAGTTGAACAGATCTGCAGAATTATACTAGCCAACTGCAAATTAAAAAATTTCCTCTTCAAAAGTAATTCAGTATAAACTGACCTTTTAGTTTTTCTCCTTCAGGTTCTCAAGTGAGATTATAAAACACCAACTGTATTGTGGCATATAATAATGAGCCACATTTGCTATCTGATTTAGTCTTGTAGTTTTATTGAGCAAGACCAGTGTTGCTTTTTCCCAAAGCCACACAGAAGAGCTCTGCTGAGGTTACCTTATTATTTACTGTTTGTATATACCCAGAGTTTGATCTTATTGATCCCTTTCACAACATCCACTTTTTTGGAACTTCCAGTTTCCCAAGGTAAACTTAAAAATCTGCATGCCACCATCCAGTGAGCTCCTTGCCACCTTTAATCCAGCACCTACCTGTTCTTACCAGCCTTTAATACTTAAACAATAATGCCATTTACAACAAACTTGATTTATTTTTAAGCAAAAATATTGGCAGCTTTTATTCAACTGCACCAGATCCCAGCACTAGCTGCTCTGAAATTCCTGATGCACCACTTCTCCAAGCCCATGGAGAAGTCTTAGTCAAAACCTGGTACAAAACCAGATTGACAACCGAAGGACAACCGACCCAAGAGACTTCCTCCTTATTCCACAGAGAGCCCAAGGACATACGGGAAGTTCAAGTTTAACAGATTCTAGCTATAGAAAGGTATTGACCAGAAAACCTCCTTTTTTCTCCCCCAGGAGATACCTTTTCTTTGCCTTTGAGATCAAAGTAACTGCAGCATGTAACACCTGACCACCTCAGATGCCTGGTTTTTTACCTGTAGCCTTTCATTTTTCACAGGATGATTTTTTTTTGTTAAATCAAGACAGAAATGTTTTTTGTAAACCAGAGTAAGCACACATTACATTCACACACCTTTTTTATTTGCTGTTTCAGCTGAAATTAGTGGTCTTTAAAAATGAACAGCATCCTTTCAGAAAAGCTGACAGTTACAAGAATAGCAAAAATTACAAGAGTCCTGAGAGATAAAAATTTATTTCTCTGATCAGCATGTCATGATATGGTCACAACTCATACAGCTGACATTCTTATAGCCAAGAGGGATGTTTTTTCTTTTTAAAAATACATTTTTCTTTCCAGCAGGAAGGATTTTTTAAAAACAAACATTTCATACTAGGCAGGAATTAAAACCAATGGCTTTTTCAATATGACAACACGGCTGGTAAGCACTGGATACACCACCAGTGTCTCATTATTCAGATTTCAAGTTTTCCCTCCCGCTCCCCGATTCCCCCCACCCCTCACAGAAAAACACCACACAAAAAACCAAGACAAAACCCAGATGGGAAACAAAGAGGTAGACGTTACTACAACTATGGCGCTGTTTTGGAAATTGTGCGAGGTGTCTCATGACGCTCCAAGGAGTTCCTTTTCCCTTTGTTAGACATTGCAGAACTGGGCCCCAGCAGTGAGCTCAAGACGTGACAGGAGCCAAGAGCCATCACCACTAAGAGGTGCCAGGGCTGCAGAATAGGTGGGGCTGTCCCATCTGGCATTGCTCTGCCCGGCTGGAGTTGCTTAGAAGCAGATCCCTCTTTAAAACTTCATGGATCTCACAATGACAACAGCCTTTCTCCCAACAAGGCTGGAGTCACATCCTTCTAGGAGGCAAACCAGCATCAAGGGGGCTCAGGTTCTGGTCTTGGCACGCCCTCAGCTCTCAGAAACTTTAAGAAAACTCATTGCTGCAGTGACTTGCAGAGGAACTCCACAGCCTGGGCACTGGCACAGCTTCTAGCGGGTGCTGCAGCAAGTAAGGGCTGAGGAAGCTGCTGTCCCCTCTCTCCCCTACTGCTCCACTCCTCCTCTTGCCCCTTCTGGCACTGAAACATGTGTCTCTGTGTCCTTCCTAATAAACAATGTTATCTATCAAATTTACACTGCAGTTGTACAGTAAACCAAAGTGTTTACTATTATTTGTGTTTATGGTAAGCACAGTAAAGGCTGTGTATCCATTAGTTATAAGCACAATAAATACAACCATCAAAGAAAATCTTCTCACCTATTAAGGATCAGAAGCATATGAAACAGTCTTGGAAAAAAACAACTCTATTTTTGCCACAGCAAAAAAAAAAAAAACCCAAACAAACAAAAACCCCAAACAAACAAACAAACCCACCAAAACCAAATCAGCCCAGGGAAAAGAAAGCGAAAGGCTGCTTCTGGTATCTGTCTATTTCTGAAAGACACCTTGGCTGCTGGAAATATTTTATTAAAAAAAACCCCAATGAAGTAAATTCAGCAAAATATTTCCAAACATCACCAGCCCTTTGTAAAACCACTGACAGTCACTCCAGGCTTCCACATTCATTTTATCACATGAAACAAAAATGCAGGTAACAGAGAAGGGAAGGAGAAAACTGGAGGTGAAGATAACTGCTATAAAAAAAACCCTGTTCATCACACAATATGAACATCATGGTAGAGTAATTTTAAGTAACTAACTCATTTTAATAGGACAGTTGTTCAGTGAATAATTACTTCATTATCTCATGATAAAATAAAAGGTCTAACTTTAGAATGCATAGAATCCTTCCAATGACGACTTCTATCACAGCCAGGCAGTCTACAGCTCTTACAGAAAAAGTAGAGCTGCTCAGAAGCATTTCTAATGTATGCAGACATTTTAAACCAGAGAATGGTTTCCATTTTGCTCTTCCCATTGTTGTTTTGTATTTTTTAAAAGAAGTGTAAAAACTATCAAATATGCAATTTTGCAAAACAACCCTTTATTTCATATGGCTCCATTATTTCCAAAAAATACAGAATCCCAGATGTATAATTATTTTGTGTGATTGTATCAGATCACCACAAAATCTTCAGCTGACTGTCAATGCATCCAACCCTGGGCTTGTGATTTGGAAATCCAAGTTTTAGGTACCTTTGGTCCCAAAATTTATGTCAAGGCAGAGCGGAGCAGTTGAATCCTGTCACACACAGTGATCGGTAACTGTTATTATCTTGTACAAATAGGTGAGAAAAGTTAACAGCACTTTATGGCAGTGTCACACAAAGAAAAGTTATATCATCTGCAAACCAAGTGAACAAGGAACAGTACCACAGTGATCGCTTTATTTTTACTGCAAGAAGATGCACCTTATTTGTGATGCTGCGGGAGGAGGGAGAGGGAAGCTTTTAATTTTCCAGGAAATCAAGGTAAACTAAAATTTCACTTTTCAACATCTGGTGACAACAACTTTAAAATTAAAAAAAAAAAAAAGGAAAAAAAAAAAGAAGAAAAAGAGACACCACTGTTGCAAGATTCAACAGAACCACACGTGGAACCCAAGTGAGACTGAAATGACGGCGCACCCACCCCAGGGCACTGAAGAAACCGTTGGGCGTGGATGGACAGGTGCTCTTCACATCATGGGATTCACAGAGCAGCAAAGCTAAACCATGAGGACTGACACAACTTCAACTGTAACAACTTCTTTATGAACACTTAAACATAGAAACGTGGAGATGTTTTGTGGGCAACCCTGGCAGAGAACCATCTTTATTCTTATTATTTGCAATGCACTCAAATTGTTCTGTTCTCACTTCTGTGTGCAACAGCTTTCAGTTAGAATTTTTCTGTGAATTTTTCATTTTTGACCATTTTACACATTTTTCCATTATTTTTCCCCTAATATAAATTCAATGTGATATTAATTTGTGATCAACTGTATGGTTCATTCATGTTTCTATCAAAACACATTTTGAACTCTCCAGAGGAGGCAACCCATGGATGGTGCAGCAAAATGCCCATTACATCCAGAACTGCAGCCAACTGCCAGAAGGTAGAACCGAACTGCAGCCAACAGGAATTTGTGTTTTACAGACTCGCCTGCTAAGCTCCAGACAGTCTGGACCAGCATGTTTTTTTTAGCACTGAATTTCCTACATATTGTAGCCATTTTACATTTTTCCCTTCATAGCAAAACTTCTTTTATCCGATTTATTATCTTCCATGAAGCAGCATCCAGGATCATGCTGGGAGGGTCCTTTGGAGTTGCTTTCCAACAGTTTCATTCCGGTGTCACCCACAGCAACTTGGCTGTATGGAGCTGCAGTGTCAGGTGCTCTTCACATTTCCCAGTGCAGGCAGGAGAGAAGCCTGGGACCTGACACTATTTCCACACCCTACCGAAACAACAACCAGTGCTTGGAAACAAATGTCTTGTAAGAGTTAAGAACTACAGAGGAACAAAGTGAAAATGAACAGGACCAGATCAATCAAATGCTTGTCTGAAACATTACTGTGCAGTGCTAATTTCTTGAGGCAGCACGTGAACACTTGCTATTGACTGCAACCCACTGGGAAAATAAAAATACTGCATTTGACAAAATAAGATGCTCTTACAAGGAGTTCACAGGGTCTATTAGGAACAGTCTCCTGATGCGAGTAACTGCTCTGCATTCTGCTTATATAAACTTCCCTTTTTGCATCAGTCCAGTCTGTCCTAGCTCAAAATAAAATGAGCTGTACTCTGGGCATCTCTGTGGTTCTGATCAAACTACATGGGGGAGGACAGCAAGTGAGTAGCTTGCCACCTGCCTTTTGGAGTTATAAGAATCAGTCCCATGGGCAGCAGAAATAACCACTTACACATAACAGTGCTGGGCTGCCCCAACACCCCCCTGTCAAATGGCAGATTAAATACATTCATTCCATCAGCTGAACTTTAGCAAGAGCAACATGAAACAACAAATACTCCACGGACTCCCTCCCTATCATGGCATACCTACCTCTTTTTAATGGTTACACCTGAATTCAGGTGCAGAGATGGTATTTATAAACAGCATCTTGCCTCGAACATGAAGCTATTGGCAACCACTGTACTTGGCCTTCAGCCTCCTGTGGAGTCAGGGAGGGAACATACACTTCAGGGGACCTTACTGTGGTGTCATTTTGCATCCATCCCCATTGAGCAACCAGTGCTTCATGGGGAGGGGCAGGGATGGCATATTTGACAAAGTATTTTTCCACAAAGCCAGGGAAATTGGCACTGCCTCATGTTTTGGTATGCTCTTTGTCCCCCCGCACCCCCCCCCGCCCCCAGAAAGGGAACACTGGCAAGGTTTTGTATTCTGTACACCACCTCTTGTGATTCATGTAGCAGCAGAGGGAGACAGAAGGGGAATCAATATTGCTAGCTCAGAGCCAAAACTACCGAGGGCTTACTTTGTTCTCAACAAAATTACTCTGTAGAAGGCAGTATGCCAACATCTGAAGTTCTGGCTACCCTGCCTGTATTTAGAGAGATTAGTTTTATTTTAGGAACCGTTCTTGCAAATCTGTGCATAATCACATAAACACAATGCCAACCAGACCTGCCAGAAGTAAAGCTGTACATCACAGACATCCTTTCAAAAGAATCCTGCACTACACATCTCAAAGTGTCTTCTGTTCCCATCTGCCCTTCAGTTCAACCCATCCTTATTCCAATAAGATTTTTGCAGTAAGATTTTAGTGGTGAGCTAGTTAATACTGCCCTCCATGTAGTTATTCAGAATATTTACCATACTTATTTTTTCAGTAGTATCTTCCTACAGATTTATGATAGCAATTATACCTATTTTTTTCTTTTTATGAAACTAGTTTTTCTTCTATTACTCCTTAGCAAAACATTAAGATGGTTGGCATTTAATTATTTAAACTCTCCCACAAGTATATTTAGCACTGTTGCAACTAGCAGGGAGAAAAAGGCCTCTATAAACCACTCCAAGGTCACCTTGGTTGGACTGCAGTATATAAAATACAAAGGTGGCTAAAAATCACCAGCAGCACCAGCAGACCTTCAGAAACAGCTAGAATTGCTCTGCCTTCCAACGTGTGACAAACAAAGCTTCCTTCTGTTCCCTAAGTTTTATGTCTTTCCTTCACTGACTTTTCACCTTTGAAAGTGCATCTTCAAAACTGATGATGAGGGCTTAGCTGCATTCTGAACAAAAAGGGAATTTAACCGAGTGATTTTGTATTTTCCAAGTTTCCCTATAAGACGAGACACTGGTAGCACATGGAACTTGGAGAGCTGATGGTAAGACCACAGCAGGGATGGGCTGATTCATCCCACGTGGACAGCTTTTAATCACACTGTGATGCTGCAATGCTTGTTTGAGGATCAGTGCCTCAGAGGACAGACCTGACACCAGATCTTATTTGGGTGTTGGGTTCAGATCAATGTGTCTGCTACAACAACTGCTGACTGCGTAGCCACAAAGACACCTCCACCAGCTCTGTTGAGGATCTCTGACTCCAGCACAATGAGCTGCAATAAAGTACACGTTGTGCAAATGAGGAATCTCTACCACACCAATGCTGTACACACTACTGAAGAGACAAGTTGCTGAATTTTCTGAGCTCTAACTACAATGCCAAGAAATACTTGTGGTGACAAAGCTTTCTTGTCACAGACATTCTTCTACGGTGGTTGTACGATTGCACCTTTTGTCCAAATGCTGAATTTGCTTAAGTGTGGGTGAGAGTATACATTTTTAAAAATACAGACAATTCTTAAAATAATACATCATCAGGTCACTATGTTACTGATCTTCACTTTTAGTGGAGTTTAAAATTCCCCCAAAGAGAGGTAAAAGTCCATCCAGTATTTTCCTTTACTCTTGAATATTCACATTTGCACATACAACATGATACTCATTTGCAAGAGCCTGGATTCCCATTGTGTCCTCAGGTCCCATTCCACTTCTAAAATAGGCAATGGTACAAATACTGAAAGAGGCAGTACCACATCCCTCCTGACAAAAATGCAAATGATTGTATGGCAACCAGCCACAGGTTACTGAGGGTCATCTCCCGAGAAATCGCTTTTGTCTGTCCCTGGGGTGGTGGAAAAGCTCCTGCAAGAGAAAAGAAAGCACATTTAATACTTTGCACAGGGATGACAGCCTTAATGCACCACTTTTTTGTTTCTTTACCCAGCAATGGTGCCCACACACAATTAACTGGATACTGCTCTATGCTGTCAAATTTATGAAAGATTCTCCAGTAGCCTTCAAGAAAACACAAGACCCCAAACCAAAACACAACCCCTTAATTAATAAGAACAATTTTCATTTCTTGATAAACTTTAAGCATAAACCTGAAAGCATTCCTTAAAGCTGCTATCACTGTACTCAACCTTTGCAGAGAGATCCAACGGTCAACTAAGCTGTGTTATTTTTGAAGTTTTATTAGTATCTCCATGATCAAATTGGATTTGATTTAATATGGATTCCATATTAAACTCTACAGCTGTTTGGTGGTGATACTGTATACTGTGAAGAAGCAACACACATACCTTCTTGAGGTTCCTCTTGAAAATATAAATACACACACAAAACCCCTCCTTTAAAGAACAGTTTCCACATATTGTTTGAACATTCAGTCATACTGACTAAGGAAACATTATAATTTGCCATGGAGTTTTCTAGAAATTCCTTACTGAAATCCTTGCTTAGATGGGAAAGACTGGAATAGATTAATCTAACAATAAAATTTGTTTTTTCCATACTTTGACTTTTTCTAACTTGCAACACTAAATTAAATGTGCCTGAATACATCAGAGCTTTATGATCATAAGCAAACTATTTGCATATATTTACATCATCATATTAAATCATCTGTGTTACATTGTACTGAGATGCACAAAGACTTGATGACACAAAGCACTTTTATTGCTGTTAATCCTGAACAGGGGATATAAAACTCTGAATATACCAGAGAAGATGATGTACTTGCTGCAGCATTATGGAGTCTCAACTTCTCTCAGAAGAAAATGAAATTAATGATTCAAAGAGTAAAGATGCAACAATGTCAATTTTTAATCTTAGGAACCACACAATTTGGGCAATTAGATACCATCAGCAGCTTATCTCTGTGCTTCACATTTGCAATCACTGGAGGAACTGCAATCAAGCATTTGAGACAAAGCTTTTCTTCCTGCATGAATGCTCTTAATTAAAAAAAAAATGCAAACAAGGAAAAAGCCTAAAAACACCCTTGATGAGCCCCATCCACCTCTCCCTGATAGGTATTTCACACTTGGGCAGACCTGCCACATCATTATTCCCCAGTAACTCACAGCTAAGCTTCTATCTGTCCACTCTAGGCTAGATTTGTTCTTCCATGGCCCATTTGTTTTTCTGTACTAACACTGACCCCTGGTTTAAATACCTTTTCTTTTTCCCTGGTAGGTGCAGAGAGCTGTCTCCTCCCCCTCTCTTTCCCAAGCCAGCTTTGACCCTTCCCTTTCCCAGCTGAGACAAGCCAAGTACTTTAACTCTCCTTCACAGAAACGATTCCACCTTCCCTTAACCTCAGCTCTGATTATCTGTCCCTCTTCCCAGTTCAATTTGTATTCCTTGACAGGGATAATGGACTGTCTGCAAAATTTCCAGATGAGGTTTCCAATCTGGTACAACAAAGAGTGTTTTCATAGCATTAGGGATGCCATTCCTTACTTTTTTCATCACCTCACACCACGTGGCTTCTGAGCACAGGGAATGAGGAGCACAATGACTTCAGTACACCATCACTCTTTTCCAACTGCTCCTAGTTTATGGTTGGGGTTTTTTCCTTAACTGGTTCACAAGTGTTTTTGTTCTGATAAATGTAATCTCACTTGTGTCACTGTGGGCTTCAAGGTTATCTTGTTGAAGAGTTCAGAGAAATCAAGAACTTGCCAATAAAAGTTTTCCACTAACTGCCTAAAACAGGAGTCTGTTACCTACAGCTATTAACTTGAAATGGTTTTAATTTTATAAATGAAATGTGTAAAATGCACCTGTAAAAAAATATGGGATAGTTTCATGTCAAATTTTAGGCATACTTTTCTTTTGGTTTGATTTCCAGAGGTCTAATATTACAGGTTTTCCCCAGGTGATTTAAGTTCTTGACACTTAAGAATATGGAAGCAATATTAAGCAAAATGGAGAAAGGTGCTCTGGGCTTTGTTTCTTTCTCTTCCCAAATGAAAATAAGCCAAGAAATGTATTCTTGGCTTAGTCAACGCAAACTTTTAAAGTTTCATGGAGCATTAAATGTTACTCCACCTTTATGAAGTAAGCTTTATTAAGACAGAGAAATTCCTAAGCATTGTGTATTGTAAAATAATATAATGATGATAATGATAACAATAGTAATGATTAATAATAACAGAAACAGCCCTAAGTCTTAAAACCACACCCTCTTGTGACCATGTGCCAGGCGAGTACACAGCTGGCTCTTGAGCAGCCTCAGGGATTACCCTCACAGTCAACCTCAGGACCTTTCCAAGGGGTTTCCAAAAACTGTAGCAGCACTTTTTCAGTAGGCCAACTAAAGCAATGCAAACGAGTTCTCAAAAAGTATAAATGGCAGTAACTTTAAATTATACTAATTTATGCCTAATAAGGTCCTATGTCACAGCATTTACATTTAAAACATGTCTTTATTAATTCATATTGATTGCACTGGCAAATTATTACCAATTATGCTATTTTGGAAGTGCATTTTAATGAATAAATCTGATTATATTAATTATACTCTCAGAAATTCTGGACTAGTTAGATTTTCTGGGTATGACTTATTTCAATAGCATAAAATAATGTCACAAACCCAAGAATTCTTTACAATCTATTTGCTACACTTCTATTTTAAAAGATATTCACAAAGTTATTTGTCTAATAAAGTCCAATATATGCATTTGGATGTGATTTATATAGCAGAGTCTGAACTCTGCCATCAGTAGTGGCTGAGTGACAGCAACATTTCATAAAACAAAATACAACTCTGGGTTGTTAAAGAATTCTATTAATCTCTTTAAGCACTTGGATTGATAAATTAAGTACTCAAAACTAAATTAAAGCAGGCTTTGCAATAAATCATCTCAGAGAAGAAGCATCTTCATTTAACACAGTCACCCAGGAATACTAAACTCAGCTGATCTGAGACACTGAACACTTCCCATCAACAATTGTGCTGCACGGGGCTGCAGATCACAGCCCCAGAGAATGTGTGCCATGTAATTCTCACAGGTCCTTCCAATCATACTTTCAATCATGGATCTTTGCCATGAAATCCCATAGCAGCACGTTTCACAGCTGAACTGTGTGTTACTTTTTTGACAGCTTCCAAACACTACCCTACTTCTAATGTTGCCCAGGTAATTTGCCTTTCCTAGATAATTCTTTAATCATACTTTTTGCCACATAAAAAGCAGTAATAATAGCAGTCATTGTATCTCCTGTACGCATGTGAAGGATGCTTACATATTCTTAAACCATTTTGAGATCCTTGTAAGGAAAAGTCATTAGCAAAGCACAGTTCTCTTTGCTAGGTATCATCCTACCTGTTTCATAGAAATGTGTCAAGAGGTCCTCCTTTTCAATGAATCGTTGATACAGCCAGTTTGTGAGAGCTTCAGGCTCTGCAGGTACATCTTTCACTGGGAAAATCCTATCAAAGAAACAAACACAAATTAAGCCTAGCAAATGTATTCTGAATGTGGAGAACAAAACTCTTCTGCCTCAGCCTACCACAAAACAGAGAGAACAAGACTTTTGTCTAAATCTAACTGCATGATTTGCACTCTTTCAACTCAAAGATCACAGAGGCATTAAGGATACAAGAGTGGGAAACTCCAGGCTGCCATCCAGAACCACACAGAAGACACTAGCATCAGTCTCCACTAAATGCTGTACTACAGCTTTTGATAAAAACTACTAAGGCACTGGTTTGTTCTTTTTTAATAGAATACCACCACACTATATTACTATTCCCTAAAAAGAATACAAACCAAGTGGAATGAAAGAAATTAAAAAATGAGAAAGTTCATTCACAGCTTTGAAGAAACAATTCAGCAGGCAGAAGCCACATAATGACATCACGAAGCACCAGTAGCTCTTCCACATCGCAGAAAACAAGCCCTTTGTGGTTTTCAAAGGATGATGGCAGCTTTGTCTGAAATTTCCAAGGCACGTTTTACACTGAAAACTGACCCTGTACTCAAATATTGCTGCTCTGTTTTAAAAACACCAATGGGAGAATTGCTAGTGTTTTGGTACTTCTATGCTGAATATTAGGTGGCTTAGAAAAACAGACACCCAGAGCAGAATTCACTGTGGTACACACACCCTGAAACTCCCAAATAACCCACCATACCTCACTGGATTATTTTCAAAATAGAATTTCCAATCTTACAGCAACTGTGAAACCTCCTCAGCAGACCTTCAGTGCCTTTTGATATATGCAAGAACTTACACATCCACTGTGTTGTACTGGCAGGCCAATGTAGAAGAGATTTGTGTATCAGGCTAACTGAAAAATTCACACTCTGAAATGCAAGGCCTTTACCGTAGGTTTCTATTTCCAGTGAGCTTTCTCTTTCTAGGTGAGCTTCCACTTAGCCTCTCATTTACACCATGCTTCTGTTTTCATTAGTGGATTTTCATTTCATTTTCAACACAGTCTTTCTTAACTGATCATACTGCAAAGAACTGGAAGTAACACCTCAATCATCTGAGAAGTCTCTGGACAGATATGGGAATGTCAGAATAAGAAAATATGGCACTTCTGAAGAATACTTTTGTTGCCGCTACAGTTTTCAACATCTTTGCCAGCTTTGTTCATTTGTCATTTGTCCTTCCTCCTTTCAGTCTGATGCATGGAAAAATAAGCTGGAAGTGGGGGAGTCAAGCAGCAAAGCATTGCTCTAAGGAGTGAATTACAAATCACAGTGCTCTGGCATACAGAGACAATTTCAATCTAAGGAGATGAACAACTTTATTTACACACTGTGGTATCAACATGAACTCAGCTATCTCTGTAGCCTTTGGAGTAACTCTACCTACATCCTCCTCGCACTGTGGAGTTCTCTATGCTCCAGTAAAGCCAGTCTTGGTAACCAGAATTAGCAAATGTTATCTCAGATACAGAGTTTGAAGGAAAGTCTTTGGCCAAAGACAAATGAAATGGTGCTTCAGTAATCAGCTCAAGCTTTCAGTCTGCATATTAGGAACAAAGACAAACAATAAAGAACTATTTTATCTTGAAGCCCAGATGCTGTACAGCAGGTTAAAATTAAACCACGTAGCAGCAAGTAAAAAACATACCCACAGAGCAAGGACCATTTTGTTGAGGGCAGAACATTAAGAAAGACTTACTCTGTGTCCCCAAACACAATTGGGCTGCCAAGCACTATTTTTACTCTCTTCTGCCAATCTGCTGTGAAGAGATAAAAGGCTCAGCAACTGAATATTGTGTTTCACAGAGTACTTCTGAAGGACAGATGCTTGCTTATACAGGTTTTAAGAGGGTTCAAAACTAAGAGAATGTGTGTTGCCCCAGGACAGAAGTGTAGGGTTACCTGGCCTCACATGTAGTTTCCATTGTAGACTGTAAGATATTCTTCACCTCTGCCTTCACTTCTCCCTGACCTAATGGGTAACAACTCTGTTTTGTCAAGAACATTCCTCCTAATCTGGAAACATCACAGGATCTTGCAAGATACCTGTTAAAAACTATTTTTGAGCTGGCACTTAATGGAGCCGTGAAGTAGCACAGGTGATACCAGCACTGTGAGAGACTAATGGAACCACTGCACACCACTTCCCTGCTTGAATCCATCCAGGCTCTTGTGTGGATCAATGACGCTGCCAGAATGCTTGAATCTCTGGAGATAAACTCTGCTGCTTTGAAGTCTGAGAAGCAGTCACTGCTACACCCAGATTGAACAAATATTAACAGACTGAAAAACAACTGGTTTTCCAGTAATGCTACACTGGCTGCGACAACTCAGCAATGGTAAGTGCTAGTGTATTTAGAAGCATTTTCAAATGTATTTTTAGATTATCCAGAGTTATTTTTACCAGCAGAACATTCTTACTAATGACTGATCTAAATTAGAGATTAAATATTTTTAAAAAAATCCTCAAGCTCTGGAAAGAAGCCCTTTCTGTACTCGATAAGGCGAAGCTAAACCCCCCTATATTTAAATTAAACATACTGCTAATGCCATGGTTCTCTGCCCATCAGATGGCTCAGCTGGCATCTGTGTTTTACAAGAACACCCTCTTGAAGGAGACTGGGTTCAGGAAGGTGAGTGAGCAAGTCTACTGTTACAAAACTCCCCATACAGGCGATCCAAAACAACAGCAGAAGCCACTGCTCTGATGGGAGCAGGGTCATCCCCAACCACTGGATGCTGGCATCTGCCAGGTCCAGTGTTAAAAGATGCAGAAAACAGCTCCTTATTTTCAGTGAGATATAAAACCCATGTGGTCAGGCATGAGCATCACCTTGGCTCTGCCCCACCTTTGGGTATGCAGGATCAGGAATGCCATTAGAAGCAAACAGTTTGCTCATCTGCTCAGAGAATAAAATATCATTACACAGAACTGCCAAGGCAAGGAGAAAGGTCAACATGTAACATCTGAGGCTCCTGAAGTCTCTGGGACACTTGGATCTTTCTAGCTTTTGGGTAAAACTAACCTCACATTGCATTAAAATAAGAGCATCTTAGTTCCTGGTGTGGCAAACAAGGAATTTAATAGGACTGGATAAGAACTTGACCAGAAAATTCAAGCAGAATGGAAATACCTTTTTTTGCTTCTCATCACAGGATTTTCTATCCCCAGGAAAAGTGGGGAAGGGGCTAAAAGCAGCGGCAGCACATGCTGCACCCTGGGAAGTGGAAAGTGGTGGTGAAATAAAGACACATTTCAATGGGAATCTGCAAAGAAGCTTTCTCCAGTAATGAAACATTACCCTCCAGCTGGAGCTGCCTACTGGCAGCTGCGAGGTGGCAGCAGCTGCAGGGACACTCCGGGTACCTAACTGAGGGACGGCCACTTCTTAAACCACACAGATTTGTGTCTATGTCCCAAACCAGACTATATTAGAATAAATGACAGTCCAAGAGAAAAGAAAGGATTTTAAAAAACAGGAGATGTAACTGCCAAAGACATGCTGGCATACGTGAGAATTAGCTACTGATAGGCTGTTTCTCAGAAGACACCAAAGGATTTTCAGAAATATGGCATATTTAGAAACATTTATCTCTTTTAAGTTGTTCTTTCTGGAGAAACAACCTCTGATTATATTTAAATTCTGAAGTTCATGGCTACCACTTTAAGTACTAACTGCCTTTTATCACCTGTCCTACCCTGAATTGAAGTCCTGTATTACTTGCTACTCCATATAAGTCATGATATTATTTGCTGCTTCAACGGTTCTAAATAAATCCCGGACAGTGGAGGCTGTTGGTGGATGTCAGGCAGGACCAAAAATAAGTTACTTGCGTAAAAAAGTGCATTAAAATACATTGCCAAACGGGATGCCCTTCTGCAACATTCATTCAGCAAGCACAATGCATTTCATCTTATTTATAGCTCAGAGCCTGGCTTATTTCAATAAATCTGTATCAATGCAGACACAAAAATAGAACTTCCTCAGCAGCTGAAAGCTTGTTTCAGCAGCAGCACAGCACAAAAGCTGGTACGGGGAAGAAAGGCGACAGAGCTGGGAGCAGCCTGTGTGGCACTTCCATGCACGGCCACCCCTGCGTCAGAGCTGACTCAGGCTGGCTCTGACGTCAGGGCTGCTGCACACAGTCACTGTCACACAGCCCAAAAATGGGATGTGAGCATCCAAGGGCATCACCCTGCAAGGAAACCAAGGCAAAAAAGCCAGCCTCACACCATTCCTGACTGAGGGCATGCTAAGCACCAAGCCAGCTTCATAGCCAGGGTGTTTTATACTTGCAAGTCTCAGGTTCTGCCAACAGAACTGCAGCACTCGAGAAATTCCTGCTGGAGAAACTTGGTGTTCAGCTAAGAAACACCAAGTCAATCAGACTAAAAAAGTGCCTGGTGTGAAAAGAAAAGAAATAAACCCCAAACCCAACTCATGGCACAGAAATGGTGGGAGCTGAGAGCAGCAGCCAGTCCGTGGCCTTGCTACATGGACACCAAACCACTCAGCTTATTTCTGCTGCGTGGAATTGTAGCAAGTCTGGATTTACAGGCAACACACACCACACAATGACCCAAGCATAAACCTAAACTATTTGAGAAGAGCAAACAAACCTTTCCAACAGACTCATTACAAGGCAGGTCTTATAGTGATGCCTCTAGTTTGACATGCTTTGCACCAGATGGATTGACATCTCCCACAAAAATCCCAGTGCCATTTGGCCTGGAGGAAGTTCATTAGATATTTTCTTTGAGTATTATATTTTAGATAGCAAACTGAGTTTTGCAGCACTTTCCAGTAAGTTATGAGACAAGTCAGGGTCAAAAAGCTATTCCATAGATGGGTAAAGTTCTCACACCTTATGGTTTTAGATCCAAACGTGGTAATTGTTCTTTTTTCTAGGGAGGTTTCTTTTGACATTCTGAGGAAAATCAGGCCACAGCTTAGCCTAATTATGAACTTCTGAAAATGGTATCACTTGTACTGAAAACTGAAGTTTGAAAAGCAAGGTTCAACTCATTATCAAAATTGAGATTTCAAAAAAAAGATTACTGGATTAAACCAAGCCTTCTCTGCCATTTCCACCAGCTAGAAAAGCACCTAAAAATTGTAACATAAGGCTCCTTGCTGTGCTCCTTGCTTCTGCTGCTCCCTGCGCAGGATGAAAAAGAAATAATCCTGCAGCAAAGGCCCAGGCTATGAGAAAAGGCAACCATGAGATTTTAAAGTCTGTAAGGCAGAAAGAGACAGGTGGTGATCCAGGGGCACAGCAGAAGGGACTGACTGAGCCACCAGAACAAAAGCAGCTCTGCAGTCTCTTCTGCTCTAGTTTGAGTGGCACAGAAAATGTTCCTTTTTTCCCCACTGCTGTCATACATCAATACCTCGCTCCAGACTACTCTAAAAGGGAATAAGCATGTTTAAATCCTGATTCTTCTTTCATACAAGCACAGATGGCATTTGGACAAAACTATTCTTCACTTTTTCCAAAGGGGTGCTTTTTTCCCCCCTATAACTCAGTTAAAAGAAACTACATGAGAAACTATTGTGCTCTCTTCCCAGTTGTTTCAAAATTACCCTTAAAATTTACTTCAAATGTTATCTCCCAAGACATTCCAAATTACAAAAAATGAGCAAGATTTTATTGCACTAAATGCAGGAAAGTCTAACACCAATGCAGAGAGACTTGATGTACATTTAAAGAAAATTTCAGAGGACATCCATGTGCACCCACCTCACAGTGCAGGGGCCATGTGCCTCAAGAACTACCAGTACTGGAAGACAGAACGAGCTCCAGCCAAACCCAAGACACTCTGGTCTCATTTCAGAGCCATCACACCCTGTGCTTAGCCAGGGTGAGTTGCTGCGTGACTTTCCATTTGGGACACACTTCCAACTGTTTTTACAGGGTCAGCCATGACAAATAGAGGTTATTAAAAACAGACATAAAGTAGTCAAACAGAGAGGCTTGCCCCTGTCCAACCCAATAACTTAGACCCTCTGGAAGAAAATAACAAACTTACACCCAAAAATAAATAATTTACATTTTTTTTAGAATTTCAGTACTACAAGAACTTAAACATTCAAGTTCAATGCAAAAAAGGTTGTATCATATTTATGCTTGTGATCAAAAATAGGTCTGAATATACATTTAGAAGCAGGACATTAATTCAACTTATGTTAACTTACTGTTGTTTTTAAAGAAAGTATTTTTGAAAATACTTTTCAGAAGAATTCTAAATACATTCAACTTGCAATTATCCCAGAGATCTGAGAGAGTACTAAGGTGACCTGAATAAAGCACAACAGATATAATACTATGTTATATAAATTAGGCTATAAGTATGTTCACCTTCAGGGAAACTTGGAAGGCCGCTTTCTATAAAAAGTAAGGACAGATTTAAACACGGCTGTGGAAAGGAGCTCCAGTGAGCAGCCTGTACTCTGCATCACACAACACTGACACAGCAGTGATGATGGAGAAGGTCATTCCCACTCAAACTGCCACCCAGGGGATCCACACAAGGATATTTGAAAGCTTTCTGTAAAAGTCTAAAAGCTCTCCAAATCACCAAGAGGGAGTAAGAGAGAATAATGTGATTTTGGGATAAAATGCAACAACTTATAGGAAAAGTGTTAAAATACTTCTGGAGTAACTTGCAATTCACTGTAAACTAAAAGCAAAATTCCACTTCTCTCTCCATCAGTTTAGGTCTTGAGACAAAGACCTGCTGAGGAGAAAAGTTTTACTAGTCCCCCATCCTAGCTGTCAATGAGAGTTGTAACTTTTTCCAGCTGCTTTGCTCAACTACTTAAAGTATTCTTTGAGTGAAAAAGCTGGCATTTCTTTATCAGAAAGTTAAATATAATATTTTATTAGGTAATCTGTTTATTTAACAACAGTGATTTTTAATTAGTTGTCATTACTAAAAAAGAAAATTTAAAAAATTCAAGTTGGGTTTACCAGCACCTTAAACAATAAAGTGAAAAATATGACCTAGCCTTCAGATATATTACCCACAACCCTATTCAACCACAGGACATTAGTCCAGAACTTAAATGTCTGTCCTAAGATACAGAATAGTCACTGATTTTTTTTAAAAAAGATGTATTGTGTTTAAATAACATGAGTTGCCCACCTGTGTGAGACACAAAAAACGCACTCTCACTGCTACTGATTTCCCCTATCCCAGAATGACACAACTGATTAGTGAATACTTGAGCTGAGTGTAGGAGGAGCAGCTTTACTTCCTACCTGTAATGTACATGTGTCACTGTTGGTTGTCGGTAGCCAAGAATCCAGGTTTGGATGTCTATAGGTTCAGCTTTGGGATATGCAATGGTTGTATCTATCACCCACTGGAGGCCTTTGGATTTGCTCTCTAGGAACAAAAAGAAAATTCCATGTCACTTATTTGAGAGTTATGCAATTTTTATATTACTTCATGAGGTATGAGGCAGAAATAAGACCATCAAAACTCAAATCCAGATTTCATTACAGAGCACAGAAATACTCTTTACAAACTTCAGCTGGACTTAGATTTTATTTCATGGTTATTTCTGTGTTCTTAGATACTGTGGTACACAGAACAGAACAAGTTCACCCACCAGGTTTGAGTACAGTCACGAGACATCTTGGCCCCAAGGTCAGGTGCTTCCCCCCATTCACCAAAAGGAAAAATCCCAAAATAAACATCCAAGCTTCTTGGTCTGCACTTCAAGCACATTTGCACCTGGGCCTTTCTAAAAGATCACTGATGGAGCAGCAGCCATGCAGATCCCTCAAAGGCTCTTAAAAATGTGAGTTGCAGGATAAAGAGGAAAAGCATCACTCAGGGTGTACTCAGGTTAAGAAAGCAAGGAACAGTTTTCACAGTGGGGAAGATACTGCACCCGCGAGGTTGCAGGAGAGGCTGACACCAGTACATGGTCATATGCTGCTCAGCTCACTTAGAAACTGAAAAAAGGATCAAAGGAGGTGAAAATATTTGCTATTCAGTAAAGAGAATCAAATCTGTGGGTCCCTTCCAACTCAGAATATTCCATGACTCTATAAAATCTGAATATAAGTTAAAACCAGCAACAGTCCAGGTCATATACCAATGACCCCTCTCTGGCATGTCTTCAATTCACAGGTTTGCTAAGAGGGAGAGCAGCAGATCTGTAGAGCAAACCAAGAAGGAAGGCCACATTACCAAGATGGCAGTTTGAGTTTAGCCTGTGAATTTTCTCTCTGTTCTGGAGCTGTCTTGTGTTTGAGGTCACATTATGCCCAGGCCAGCAGAGTAAGCTCACTTACTGCTTGACACACTAGTACAACAATATGCTCACACCACATCAGGCAGTATCTCTAAGGATTTAAAAAGCTGACTATCAGAAACAGCCACCCATGGGCAAGAGCATGTAAAGGAGTGCTAGCTTTTAGTACAAAGTACAATACTCTTCAAGCCTGCAGCTGAGAAAGCTACAAAAGAAATGTAACAGAGGTTGACAAGAACACTGTCAGCACCAAGAACATGTACGGGGATTGACTGTTCACTATCCTTCCCAATACAAGAACAGACACTCAAAATTCAGCCAAGAGGAAAAGTTTTCACAGCAAACAGAAAAAATGATTCTTTGTGCAGAGGGGGGGAAAAAAATGTTGGGAATCTCTTGCTAAAGGATGTCAAGGATGCCAGGAGCTGGGATCAAGAGGGAACTGAGTAACCATGGAGGGTTAACTAACCCAGGCAGAAATCCCCACCTGGCTTGGGAAACCCCATCACACAGGAAACTGCCAGAAGCTTGGAGAGTATATGGGAGAAGTATGATGCTTGTTTGCTGTATTCACACTATTTCTCTGTAATCCACCTGGAGTCATGGACAAGATGCTGCACTAGACAGATCTGAGGCCTTGCCCAGAGTGGCCACTCTAATTTTACAGATCTACCACACACCTGAAGAAATCTGCAGCACTCAGTCTGAGCAGCACCCTGAAAGCCACAGTTACTGACTGCAGCTAGAATGTACATGCAAGGACTGGCTTGAGAGTTTCTACTTGCATTTAATTTCATTTAATTTAATTAAGTGTGAAAAGAAAATTACAGCAATGCTATCACATATATCTGTCAATTATTTTAACAAGCAGACAGTGTTTTCTTGGTGTCTGCTCATCAGTGGAGTTGTACTGCTCCATTACAAATGCACTACTCCAACAGGGCTAGACAGCATTTCCTAAAATTTAGATTATGAGTTCTTAGCAGCATGCAACATACTATTCCAAAACTTGACCCAGGGCAAGCTGCACAGGTCAAGCTGACACATTCAGTGTTACCTTCTGGAAATACAGTATTTTAGAGCCCTGACAGACACATGAAATGAGAACTGGAGGCTGCAGGCTTGCCAGCATCATGACAGAGTGCTTGTCAAGTCTCTCTTAAGAAAAGCACTAACTACAGAGTGCTTCATTGTAAAAGTAGCAATGAATCAGAGAAGAGCCAATATGAAATTAATATTAAATCAACAGAAGTATTAATTTAGAAATAGATTTTGAAACAAAGTCATTCAAGTTATTATTTTCCCAGATGTAAAGCAAGAATGGATAAAGGCAAGTAAATTGCCAAAGTTAAATTGCCTAAGTGAGTAAGCAACAAAGATCATTAATTGCAATGAAAAAGTGCCAGATGAATATGGGCACATTTTCTAATTATTTACAGTAAAGTATTTCAAAATAATTTATTCAATATTTAGCTATATTTAAAGCTGTTCTTTCAGTGGATAATGGTTTGCACTTCATTAAGGGAAGACTCCTGCAGTTCTCTGCTGTGCTGATTTCCTACCTTCTGCTTTTGTGGAAAGGGCTGATGCAGCACTGGATTCTTCAGTCCAGCTCCAAACTCACCTCCAACCCTTTTCAGGGCAGGGTGAGGGAAAAAAACAGACAGCCCACTAGAAACCCCAGGCCAGGAAAAAGAAGTTCTGACAGCAACATCAGCCTCTACAGACCTCCTTTTAGAGCAAGCAGGTGTTAGTGCAGCTACCTCCACGTGCTCTCAAATCACAGTATTTGTACATGCTCTGGTTTAAAATAAGCCTTACATAATCATCCAAGATATGTGACTGCCAAAAAAACCTACATCACCAAGGATTTAGGAAAATTAATTTTGAAATACATCTTGTAATTTTTTTGGGGGGAGGGGGGTTATACTGTGTTGCAACCTGCTCATACGCAAATTTATTTTAAAGCCCGGGAGCTCTGACAGATCCTGAAACTGGAGAAGAAACTGACAACTGCACGAAATACAAAGGAGTGGTACCTAAATATCTCCAAGGATGCTGCTTTCAGGTGTAAGCAGACCTTTGACCAAGAATAAACTCTATTATTTTTTAAAATGGAGCACATTAACAGGAGCTCAAAACAAAGACTGCTGTATTCACATGGTGTGAATCTCAGGTCTGGCATTTGTACCCGAGAAATCAGGGAGCTGCATATACCTGTGCTAAAGAACTCCTCTCACCTAGCTTGGCTTGGCCAACTGAGCCACACCCTTCCAACTTTCTACCTACCATTAAAAGACACTCTTATCTTTCATTTCTAGTACTTGGTGAAAGACTGAGCAGCCTGACTGTCAGAGACTCCAGCAGAAGAAGCTGCTGCAGTGGCCATGCTTAAGCTGATCTCTCCAAGCACTGGTTTTTCTTCTGTGGTGTCAGTCTGCTTTCCACTTCCAGCACAGGTGGAAGATACGGATTTTTCAAACTGCTTGAAAATGTTAACAGTCTGATTCTTTTGAAATAGCACAATAAACCTTCTGAACATGCCCACAGGCACCTGCCCTACACAACAGCATCCAAACTACGCAGCAGTGATGTACCTTAGTGTGAATGGCACATACTTGCCTTATGAGTGCTAAGATAAAACTGAACAATCACATGGAACAACAACTTTCTGGCCTAAACAAAAAAAAAATCAAAAGTAAAATTTAAACAGCTTCTTAACTTGTTTGTTGTTTGGGGTCTTGGGTTTTTTTCCAAATCATCAGCAGAGGCAAATCTTCACAACTGTTTTCCTCACTGTGGATTCAATGATATTAAGTTGCTCCCTATTCATTTGAGAAGCAACTCATCATCAGAGTCTTCAAGGCACTTGAGCTGTCATCCTCTAAAGTCCTTTCACAACAGATACTTGACTGTCTACAATCACAAATTTATGGGGGTTCAGAGCTTCTCTTCATTCCCCCTCTTTGTCCTCCCTGGGGTTGCTATTTCCTGGGGTTAACTCATGCTAAACACCAGATCAGACGATGTACAGAACCCCTCAAACCCACCAGCAGACTGTCAGTGTTTGCCACTGAGAAAAAGAATAAATCATAGACAGATTTCAGCAGGAAAGCTTGCCTCCAGCTGAGCTCTGGATACTGTCACACTGCCAGACTAGATTCAGAGTGGGAAAGAATGCACCAGCCAGGTGTGGACCTGAGGACTGCAGCTTGCACTTGGAAAAGAAAGTATTTGTTAGTATTCAGGTGTGGTTCCCTGAACACTTGGACCACTCAGAACACAGCCCAAGAGGCTGCTGGCTCTCCCTGCACAGCAATCCGTTCTTGTAACTTGTCCCTTGTTCTCTACTTGTCCTTGTGTAATCAACTGGATCACTGACCCCAGAGTTAACTTTTTTCTCCAAAGATTAACTCTCAGACTGAACATATTACTCATCATTCCAAGATTTTGATGCAACAAATCACCTGGAACAAAACAAGAAGGCTTTTTTCCAGGGGGAAGAAAAAACAACAATCAAAAGCTTTCTCACATGTTATTCAAGTCACATTCCTCAGGTAACAGTGAATGAAAAAGTTTGATTTTTAAAAAAATCAATTATGAAGTTCAATTTACAACCCTGCAGAAGTGAAAATTTCATTTCTCCGAGAGAAACAGCATCAGAACTGAATGTCCTCTGCTGCATTTGAAAACAGTAAGATAAGATTTCAGTATGGCTCTAATTTAGCTCATAGTAACCTCTTATCAGACAAAAAACTGCTGCATGGTAAAATAAAACAGACTTTAAAAAACACACTAGAGCAAGTTTGATCAAAAATAAGCTCTGGAATGTGCATATTTGAAGAACAATAACTCCAAGCTCCTTTGAATTGCCAGCTTTTGGCATTTAGAACATTTTGATAGTTCTGAAACTCACAAGATCAATTCTGATCAATTGAAGAAACAGTGTATTTGCAACTATGTCAAAGATTAAGTGTTGTGCTAAAAAAAAATTCCAAAAAGCTGTAAAATACCTTTGTGAACCACACCTGGGTCACTACAGGATTAGGGTGATGATGGCTGCTCATCAAGTGTTTTTATACTGCCTGTATTTCTATTCTGCACTAAAACCTTCTTCTGGAATGCGGGTGCTGGCAGCAGTGCTGGCCCATGTGTCCCACCTGGAGGCTTTCATCAGACATCAGAAGTACCTTAAACTCTCTTTTCAGGGACAGACATCACTTACCTACATTCTCTGCATTATTTAGCTTCAACAGTGATCATGCTATCAAATGACTGTACTACCTTTCTTATGTTTTTCCATCTATTAATTTAGGAATACAATTATATCATTTTGTTAAACTAAATAAGAGTTTCCCAAAGCAGCAAAAGCAATAAGCATTTCAGTAACTTAATTTAGTATTTACCAGCAATAAGTTAAAATTCACTCCAATGAAGGTTGGTACTTGGATTTTTAAATATGAAAGAAAACTGTTAAGAGGAAAAAATTGGGACAATAGAGGCTGCTTGTCCTGGAAAAGCCCCTGATAAAGAATTGATCACTTAAAGTACAAGAATTATCAAACAGTATTAATTGTCTCGCTCAGGAACATTTGTTCTTCCTGTCACTTTACAAAGGAACAATCAGCTACTAAACTGTGCAAAGTTCATTACTAGCATAAAAATAAATTGAAAAGGGGATTGTATATTAAGATCATAATTAAGACTAATGACTTTTTGGGGGGGTTACTGAACCTTGCACTTCTCAACATAAACCCACCTCTACCAAAGGGGTGCCATAAATCAGATTAGAGACCTTAGAGCAGGGCAGATGATGTAGCATTGAGCTACAATTAGCCCAATTCTTGACCTATGACTTGAAGGCCACAGCTGCAGTGATGTGTGACATACAAAAGCCAGCTGGGCTGAGAAGCTGGGGCGTGACACAATCAAACAACTGTATCTGACTTGGTTTGTGTCAAACTGTGATAACAGTATATTAAGGATGAACCACCTTTTATTATAGTTTCCTTTGTCATCTTTTCTTCTTTCACCCAGTTTAACACATCACTCCAGCTGAGAAAGTAGAATGGTATCAAATTTACAATGGTATAAAAGCTACAAGGATCATTTAAAATGAATTACGTACTAATAAAATGACAGCAGTCAAGAACAGAACTGTGTATCATGACTCAATATTAAAATAGCTATCCAGGAAACTCAACAGGAAGGGGACATAAGTTTTGATGAAGAAAACTCTTAATCTATAAACCAATTTACCTAACATCATGTGGGAGAGGAAGACGAATTACCATGAGTATCAATAAAGCTTGGTGGAAACAAAAAGACATGGAGAATATGATGGAGTAGAAAGCTTATTATAGTAAGCTGAATAATTTGGCAACCCAGGACTCCAGGAACATTGTTAAGATAGTATAGAGCACAAGAAGTGCTGCAGATGAAAAATGTGTCCAGCAAACCATGAAGTTCAAGTGTGATGCTTCTGATAAAGAAACCACTTCCCAAGCAAAGGAGAAGAGTTATAATGTACAGAAGGTTTACAGGCAGTCTCTATGCCAGCCACTGGCAAAACCTTTACCCTATGCACTACACCTGGCTCCAGCACCCTTAACAATGGCCACCTGAAGAGGAGGGAAGCTTGATTTCACTGACATGGTTTTTTCATGTGATTAAAAAAGGGGAAAAGATGGAAGAGATTAAAAGTAAAGATATCCACTAACTTTGTTAGACTTCTAACTTTATAATATAACCACAGCAATTTATAGAACTATATTTCATTCAATTGAACATTTTCTGACATGGCAAGAGACCAATAAAAGCATTCAGAAAGCAGGAGATGAGAGGAAGAATCTTTTATACAAGATACAATCAAGAACTAGTATTTCATACATCTCTGAAAGGCAAGTTTTACAATGCTGGAAATATTTTTCTGAGCGTAAAAGAAGAGAGGACATAAAATACCTCAGTGTCACTATGTATCAAATACTACTTTTCCCTAGCATATAAAATTTACTTTCACTTTTCTTTTTCATCCCTTTTAGTACGTTTTCAAGTCCATTACTATGAAAGAGTGACAGCTAAACCCACGCATTTGATTCCTATTTTTGCCCAATTATCTTTTCTTGAGTAGGATGGACAATATGGTTCCATTTTATTTCTGAGAGAATTCCTTTACTTTAGTACCCAGTTAGGTCAACTACTCTCAAATGCTCATTTCTCTAGAGTCTGAATGATGCCACTCAAAGAGGAAAAAAAAAAAGGAAGCCAAGTTTGATGTTCAGCTAAATTGACAGCAACCTAAGAATAGGAAAATATAAAATTGGTATTTCACAAGCACTTTTGGTCTCCCTCCAGAACCAGACAACTTATAATTAATTTGGGGAACTTGTTACTCTCCCTACCTTTTTACAACAGCAAGAAATAGAACAGGAACAGACCAAACTTTTCTCCTCAGAAAAACGCAAACTTTTCAACAAGGACCAGGGTATTCACCTTCTCTCTTTTAAACCTAAAATATTTTATGACAACAAGAGCTTTCTTCAGCCTTTGTTTTCTGAATGTAGCCTGACAGGAAACACTCTGATGCATTCCACAGCTTGATTTTTCAGCTCATTTTAAATCCTACCTTCACTTCCCCAAGAACATAATGTCAATTTAATTCCTATGTTGACAAGAATAACTTCAAAACTGAAAATCTGGAAGCAACTTCTGTACAAGGGTTCTTACTAACCCTGAGATTTGAACTTCAGATAGAAAATAATCCAAAGTCTTCTGCATTTGTGGCTTCATTAGTAAGGATCTTTGTTTCAAATTGCTAAATGATTATCAAAATTTGGCTGTGGAAACACCAGCCCCACCCATCAATAAGAAACTACCACAACCCCCCAATCCATTGTTTCTATAATAAGTAACAGAAATCCACAAGCAAGTTAATAAAGATCTCACCCTGCTCTTGAACATGCCAACAAGTTAATTTTAAAAACCGAGAGACTAAAGCACCACGTCCCATAACTACAACCATTATTTATATCCCAGCTATACCCTCCCCTATAGCCCAGGCATTCCAGAACAATAATGCTGCAGGAATATTCTTATTCTCTCATAACTCTTCTGACATGACAGCCAAAACAATCCTTCGAATCCAGTGATCAGTGACAGCTAACTCCAGCAACAATGGGGACAGGCAACACAAGTATCTGTACAGAACAGAAGAACTTGAACTCAGTGGAAAATAGCTCAGGAAGAGGAATAAAGTATACAGCAGTGGATGCAAAGAAACTTCTAAAGCCTGGAATAAAAATATGAACATAGCTAGCATATTCCAGAAATACTTTTACTATAGTTCCATGCTGTCGCAAACCACTGCAAACCATCAATCTTGCCGAAAGGAGTAGATCACCTTCTTGCTCACTCTGAGTACCTATTCCAGTATCTGCTTCACCCATCACGTGAGCCAAGCCAAGCATTCATGCAGCCATACCACAGACTAAATCAAATTAAAACTGAGGTGTTTTTTTGTCTCAACATCAAAAATAAAGTTAGCAGAACTAAAACTAATTATGAAAACAGTTTTACAATGTATTTGATATTTAAAGAGACTAATTCTACACAATGTTTTTTTTAACTCAAATCTTTGACATTTAATTTGCTTTATACCCATATAGTGAAGTGATCTTTACCTTTTCTCACAGTATCTCCACCTGATGGAGCTCCATTTTCTTGTGGTGCTACAAGCGTTTTCAGAATTACTTGTGTTGCCCCAAGTCTTGGCAGGGTGACATGCTTAAGAAATGGCAAATTATTTTTCTTGGCAAATGCCTGGCTTGTTTCTCTTCTTTTCCTAAGAAAGCCACCCTCTGGAAATAAAACAATCCATTTCCGGTTGCGGCTCCTGTAATATTTTTCTAGATGATCTTTGAGTAACACAAGCTGCTGGTCACGGTGTGCTCTCCCCTGTAAGGATAAAATATTATCTAAATAAAATGACTGCTTAGAAGAGATAACATCAGACATAATTAAAATACTTCTAAGGTTTGTCTCTTTTCAGACATAAAAATAAGCCCCTGAGACAATAAAAAGCAATGTCCTCCTTGGAGTACCTACTGGAGGCCTATAGACCTGGCCTCAGCTGGGTTACCACAGCAGAACCACAGACCTCACTCAGATCTGCACTCTCCAATGATTCACTCATTTCTCCTCTTTGGTGCATTTGGACAACTTCTTCACTTAAGAACAGTAAGATACAGCCCTAATTACTGCACAAATATCTTCAGGAACAATCTTTCCTCTTCCCATCTCTTCATGCACCAAGCTACCCAAATTTTCAGAGGAATCTCTTTACATTAATTAGCATTTTTGAGTGCTCCAAAGTGACTTTGTCAAATCACTCAAAAGACACAGGAGGGCAAAATTAAAGCTCTCCTCAGCAGAGGAGAATTTTGTTACAAATTCTCTGAAATGGTAACAAAACTGCCACAAACATTGCACTGTTTGGTGGTTAGTTGGAGTATTTTTTGGACAGAGGAAGGAAGAGGGAAAGAGCGGGGTTGAATGAAAGACAGTATTTTACTAAAGGTGAGTTTTGTGAAAGTGCTTCTCCTACATTTAAGTCTCACCATGGCAATTACTTCTGACTTGCCACATGAGAGGGAAAGAAAAGGCTCTGCTTGCTCATCATAATGCAATAATAAAGCAATATAAAAGTCCTCAGTTAAGCCAATCCTTTCTTATCAGACCACAGGACTCCAGGATAGCACAGTAGTTAAGAGCAGTGAACAACAACCACGCAAATATTACTAGAGCCTGTCTAGAGTTAGGCAAAGGACCATTATTCACTCACATGAAGTATTTTGCCACACCCAAAGGCTAACAGCCTAGAAACATTTTATTTTCAATTGTCTTATCTTTAGACTCACAATGATGTCATTGTATTGGTGATGTTGTCTATGTCAGCCACTTTACAAAAATGAGGAAAAGCCTTAGTTTTTGCAGCTCAGTGATGGTTTGGTTTTGTAACTAGAATTCCCACATTCAGAAATCATAACTAACAAGGCGACAGCCCTGCGTAACTCAAAATGTGCATATTGTAAATTCTACCTATTGGAACAGATTTATATTTTACAAAGCATCCAACCCCGTTCCTTCCATCCATCCTCTCACAATACACAGCTGTGTACCTCTAGAGACCTTTGTTTTCTAACTATGCCTCTAGTGTTGGTGAATTTCACTTCAGCTGTGTACTGCTGTGATTAGGCATTTCTTTATTTCATTCTGAGTAAATTAACTTCTTCTGTGCAATGTGAAATTTCATTAATTCTCTCTGGCTCTCCATACATTTTATGTCCAGACAAAGGAATAAGGAGAGGAAAGAAACATGTATGATGGATATTGCAGTTCATGTAACTGGCAACAGTTTCATGCTTTTCATCGGCCTCCTGAGTTTCTACTTTGAGAGTGCAGTTTGATCAACAGCCACCAAACAAAAAACCCTACACAAACTGTATGAAATAATCTGAGAGTTGCACTCACTAATATTTGAGATGCTGAGCTCAACAGACATTCTTTCCTAATGCTCAAATCACCACCTTAAACTGATCCACTACTATGTCACCATCAAAAGGGACAGTCCTGCCTTTCCTAATTTGAAACTTTGCAGCCAGGAAGAGTGACCTAACCAGACAGACTCTCTGCATGGCTTCAAGGTCACTGAGGAAAGATGAGAGGTGTGCTCAAAAACAGAGATAAAAAGGACTGCCCATGTATTTTGCTTGTACACCTCTCTCATAATAGGCTCCTTTCACAACTGGATTCCATCATCATTTGTGTCTATGCAAATAATAAAAATAGCTTGGAAAATAAAGCAGCTTCAGAACAAAGACCTCCTCAAATATACACTTTACAGCACAGCTATTTCATCGTGCAAACCAACCAGGAAGTGATAAGTAAGTCCCATAACACCACAATGCTCCAAATATAAGGATAAATCAAAGCAGTATTACATGTCTCCACTTACCTGTCTTATAAAGAAGTCTCCATGGATTAGAGACACAATGCCAAAGTTTGTATACTTAAAAATATGGTCCATCAGCCACATCATTTGACGGACAACCTGAAAAGTAAAAATAAATTTTTAAAATGATTGAATTATCAAGTGCAGAGAATGATGAATTATGTATATACTGGTCACATTCTTGTCACTCTTACAAGAGCAATAAAACTAGCAAATAAACAGAATAAAGTCCTTTATGCCCAAAATATAAAGCAGCAGAGGTGCTATGCTTCTCCCTCGAGAGTAGGATTAAATAGCTGCCTTTTTGTTATGTAATATACAGTTCTACAATATTAGCCATGGCAGAGCAGCCACTTGTCCCAGTCAAGCAGCACAGTGGGAAGGCAAAAACAGAGGTTGAGCCAATCGATTCACTTAACCATCACTTCTTACAGGACAGTGAAGGCAGCTACTTTACCTGTTCAGTCCTTTGAGATTTAAAATAGGAGAATTACTCCCAACAAAGTAAACAACAGGAGGGAAAAGCTTCTTTTCTCACAAGGTCTTTTTCCTCTGTCTCTCATACATGTAGTTTCTGAGAGGGGTAGGAAGTGGTTCCCCAAAACTAGAAAATCCAGTGTCTCTTACATGTTCCCAATCATAGGCTAGGCTGCCTTTTCTCTTCCCTGTGCTATGAGGCCACATCACGACTGACCCAAGTTCAGTGAACCTCAAGTTCACTGCCATGTAAGACAGTACTCTTCCATTTACCACTATCAAAAAAGAATATGAAGGACTGTGACGTTTCTCTGGTGGTCAAATGATCATTCAAGCACCTTCTGCTTTGCATCTTTCTCACGCACTTTGAGGCAAACACAGAAGAAAGCAGCCTAAGAAATAAATATAACATGCTAGTATCCCTTCCTGTTTGCCAGTGGTATTCCTTACTAGATGCTACACATCCAAAGGACCAAAGGCACATTATGTATTTGTGAGTGACAAAAGAAAAATTAGTTCCTAGATCCAATGCCTTACTTGAGACTAATAATGGTGAAATAGTTTATCCTACAGCTATCTCCAGGGCTGTGAGGAGATTAAAGTGAGGATCTTAAAGCCAAATTCTTCTCTACAGACATTAACATTCTTTCCATTTCAGTAAACTAAAAAGATTTATGGAAAAAAAAAAAAACCAAGAAAGAAAAAGTGTGCCCTAAGGGCAAGAGTTAAAAAAAGCATCATCAGAGGTGTCATCAAGGCACTACAATAAGCTCATGCCCATGCATCACCCAAAGGTGACAGGCTGGTGAAGGGAACCACATCCTTTGATAAAAACACCACCAAAACTTCACTAATGATGATTTAGCCTGCAGCAGTACTCAGGCCTGCCAGTGTTCATCTACTACTTTGGCATTTTGACAACTGTTGTTCTATTGTATCAAGCAGAAGTTAAACCAACATAATCTATTTTATTGGAGGAGATAAGCAAGCTTAACACTCTGCTTTGCTGGAAAGAAAATGTGTCTTTTGAGGAGTCAACACTGGTCCCAGATGTTCCATGGCAATCCTGGATGAGGAAATCTTGCCCAACAGTGCTACTGCTTCTCCCCTACCATACTACTTGATGCTTTTTCTTTAGCTAATGGTAGATTTATCCTGCAAGTTGATCACTGCTCTTTGAAGTCTGAAGTCCATCTCACCTTGTTTTAGGTGACACAAGGCTTCTAGCTAGCATCCCTGAGCCTCCCCAGTCTTCCTGAGGAGTGATGAGATTTTGTCAAAGATAAGTGTGACACGTAAATTACAACTGAGACACATGCAGTCTGCTGTGTGTGGGCTACAAAGAGAAAAACTTCAGAGCTCAGTGATCATAAATCTGCCTGTAAGCCTAGGCAATGGTAAGAAGTACAAAGAGAAAAGTATTTTTATGTATGAATTAATATATACATATACTAACATAGCAAATCAAAAAGCAGTTCAAAGAATAGGACACACTTATCTTGTCTGCAGTCAAAAGGCAAATGAGATTACTGGATATTAATTTTATTCTGCTAGCAAGGGCAGAATAGAGGACACTGCAAAATTTTGTTGGCAACTCTTCTATGTAGTGACTCCTCTATTTTGTATCCTCAGGAATAAAACAACACTTATGAGATGAGCCTCGTATCACTTGCATTTCAAGGAGGTTTAAACAAAGACATTTAGAAGTATTCTGAACACAAATAGTTGTCGACAGCTTCAAAGAACTTTTGCATGCTGCTTGAGGTCCTTTTTCCTTCATGCTTCCTGGTTAAGTAAGTTCAGAAGCTAGAAAAAGCTTTTACCAACTATATAAAAAAAATCTAGGTGCCTTCTATTCACAGGCCCACTTTCACTTCAGTCTACACAGATTTCATAACAATGCAACCTGGATAGACTGACTTCCATCTTTCAAGCATCTGTAACTTAACAATGAAACCTGAGAAAGCACGACTTGAAATCTGCACACAAACCACTGCAAGCTGCATTTTTGTCCCCACTGCACCCTTCCTGGCACTGCTTTCTGTTCCAAATCAGAAAAAAACCCGCATTTATCAGTCCTAATCCAGTCAGAAAACAGTAATAGCAGCATTTTAACCTGCTTCTTTTTGTTAAACACATAACCGTCAATATTTATGAGACCACAACTTACTTACTGAATTTTTTTAACTCTTACTTTCACAAAGAAAATGAAACAATTTCTCAAACTTTAGTAAAAGTGTCATTAGGTCACTTCTGGTTCACCTGAAACTTTGCTGTTTGGCTTATATTATGGTATAATGTATTAATCAAACAATGCCAATCCAGTCCTTCCACTAAAATTCTAATTTTTAGCTCAAGTTCCACTTCTCTAATGAGAGATCATTTTTTCTTATTCATGTAAGTGAATCTAAAAAACCAGAAATATCTCAGCACATGTATTTTATATTACTGCTTTGTGAGATTAAATTGACTTAAAACAGACAGGCTACACTCTCACTGGTATATATGTATTTATAAAATACTGGAAAAAAATACCATCATGGTTTCTGACACCACCCTTGGAAAAAACTGGCACGTTACAAGACTGTCTCATGAGTTTGCCTCACTACATAGAAAAATCCAGAACTTTAAGCTGAACACTTCTGATGTCTTATGTGAACATTTTTTTTAAAGCAGCATTAAACTCTAAGTGCTTGCAGATTACATCTGCTTTTGGTCTGTACTGGCTGGCAAAAGCAAGCAAAAGAAGTTCTGGAGTGGCACAAGCTTAACTCTCCTTAACAAAAAAAAAAATTCTTGAAAATTACTGTCTTGCTGATAGATGAATATCAAGCTTGTGAAGGACTCCATGTTAAGTTTAAACTGGATTTAAGGAAAGCTGACTAATTTAAGCATTTGCATACTGTACAATGATTATTTCTGGACAGGTAGGTTTATTTTTTTTCCTCCAGTGCTTTCACAGTCACACTAAGTAAGGACAATTCTCTTTAGAAATACGAAGCATGCTATTCAAAAGCACCTGATCCAGCAAGTTCTAGCAAAGATGAACTAGCCTGATCTTTCTCATTATTTTCAGTCACTTGTACTACTCATGGCGTATTTTAAGCATGTATTGAAGCTCATAGTGTTTTATTTCTTTATTAGCTAAAAACATCAAAGCCCTACTAAGCTCTGGACATGCACATTCCAAGAGCAATGACTGCAACTACTTAAGGGAAAAAATAGTGATTTTAGGGACCTTCTGCTTTTTTGAAAACATGCAAACCTAGTAATTTCCATGGTGAAGATTATTTGTGATCTCAATGCCTTCCTTCACTTTTAGCATCTCCTACATTCACTGAAACTTACCCTGTCTTGACTGAAATGTTTAAACTATGGGGTCAAATGGGGTAAACATGACTTAGATTGATATCGATAAAATAGTGGTTAAGATCATATGCCATACATATCGACAGGATTACGCCCTCACAGTCATATCTTTACCACAAGATTGTCCTATGTACAATTTTGATGAGGGAAATTAAAGAGCTTATTCTGTCATTCTACTCATTTGGGTACAGCACAGAATACCATATATACCAAATTCTCTCAACTCCAAAAGAAATGAAAGCAATCAAAAGTACTTTTACAACAGCCTGCTCTAGACTAGAGTAGAAAGAAAGAAAGAAAGAGAAGTCTCTGCTCCATCTTGAGTAGCATTTTCATACTTTGTGAGGCGGCGTTGTTGAAAAGGTTTTTTTACTGGTTGTTTTTTGGTTTTTTTTAATCAGCTTTGCTGTCATAAGCAAGAGCTGGAAAACTTTCTAAAAAAGTTACGGGTAAGCATACCTGTAACTGAACACAATTATGGGTACGCTTACCTTTATCAGTGATTTACCATTAAAAAATGGTAAGCGTACCCATAGCTGTATTAATTTGCACTAAGAAAAACAGTGCCAGGTACAAATTGTGCAGATGCAACAAAAACCAGTTCTTGTTTCCTTGTTTCATCAGGGTATGATGAAGGAAGCAACACTAAGATACTTCAAGAAAGAAGACAACACTAAGAGAGATACAGCTGATGCATTTTTTCAGCTTGACAGGTATGCCTCCTACCCACTGCAGCCTAATCATGCACACATGCTCTTCTTCCTGATTTGTACAGAAATCTGATCTCCTGTTTAGATCCTATACTCGGGTTTCCACTCCTTAGATATGAATTTTCTGAAGAGCAATGCATGGAACAATTAACATTAGTTACACTTCTCACCAAGAAATCCTTAAGGGCTTGTGAAATAAGAGGTCAAGCAATTTTTACCTTAGCTAGGCAGCTTAACTTTGGCATGTCCTCACCCTACCAAAATCCCATACACAGTTTGCTCTAACTTTGAGAAAAATTCCATGCTGGAATAAAGTCATAACCAAGAAGCTAGACCTGTGCTGGTCTGTGCAAATTTGGCTTGAGTGAGAAAAAAGTCAAGTACATGATTACTTGTGAGGAGATCTGCTTCCCTCTGCGTTAACCTCGACTGGATGCACAGTGACCCAGCTTACATCTGACCTTCTCCAAAGACAATGTTCAGGGTCTATACCTGCTCCAAGCTACTGGCTGTCACACTGGACCAAATCCAAATAAAAAGCTCCCTACTGAGATGACCTGGTGGGTTAGCAGCTCAAAGTGAGCCATTAGGGCCACGGAGGGACGCGAGCAGTCCCGAGGGAACACAGCACACACAGCAGCCACCCCCTGCCCCGGATGCAGCCTACCGTGCCTTTATCCTGAAGGCACATCATCAGAGTGCAGACGTCACCCGTCGCTTGGTGGTTCACCAGCACCATGGCTTCATCTTCTGACACTGCTTTAACATCATCACCCCATTCCACTACTATTAAAAATAAAAAAAGAGGTAAATTTAACAATGAGAACATGGAAATTTTTCTATCAACAAAACGACCCCACACCCAGACTACAATCATAAAGAAACCTAAATGCTATATGTCAATTTATATTGGCACATAAGGCAGGAATATTAGCAAGACTGTTTTTCCAAGCAGGGGGTATCCAGCTTAGTTTGAAACTACATACACAGAATAAGAACAAAACAAAAATACTCTACCAGAACACGTGCACAGAGATTGATCTTTTTGTGTCATTACACCATTCTATATTTAGGGTCTGAAAATTACATAAGCTTTTTGACCCAGCTTTCGTATTCATCTATCTCACCTCATCAGATTAAAAAGAAAATTATACTGTCAACTGTGGGTTTTGCTGCCTGGGCTTGTTTGGTTTTTTTTAAACTTAGCAAGTTTTTTTCATTCCTACATTCACTATTATTATTCTATTCCAGTAAAAGCAAAACAAAAAAATCTGTATTTGGATCATTAGGTTTAAAATGCTACGTTAAACAAACGCATTCATTCAAATCTAAACGAGTTAGCTAAAGGCAAGGAAGTGGGTTCAGAAAATGCTGCTCAGACGACAGAATCTATTAGTTAATACTTTACAGACCAGAGACCAGATGCTCCAGCGGCAACAATGATGTCAGAAGGAAGATACAGTTGATTATCATCCAAGGCTTACACTGACTATCAAAACCATGCTGAGGTAAGGAAGAGGGGTTAAAATTGATAGTTCCATCATCATGAAGTAAGTGGAGAAAGAGAAGACTGCCTCCCAAAGAACACAGGATGGGAAACTAGGAAATGTGTGCTGTAAACTAAAGACCAGAGTCACTCTGAGTCAGACTAACTGAGTATGTCTAATGTTGCTGTTGGGGCAGAGAGACAAGTGAGTAGAGTCTGTCTTCTTCAGTGAGAGGGATGGACGCTGCAGTGCAGGGTAAAGGGAAAAGATGGAGACAGGCAGAGGAGCTCTGTGAAGTTCTAAAAGAAAAATAAGATGCACTGCTCGTGCACGTAGGATATAACTTTTTCTGTCTTTGTTCCGTACCTTAAGTGGTTCCTACTGGTATTATTTTCAGTTCTGACAACAAAGAGAATATTTCACCTGCACTACTGACTCTTTTGTACTGTTAAAAGTTCTTCAGGCAGTGAAAAACTCTCAGCACAGGCTAATTACTTTACTGTCTTTTAATAGATGGTTTAACTGATGCAAAGGTAATAATCTATGCACTGAAGACAAGAAGCAATAATTCATGCTCAACTTCCCTGTCCTTGAAGAAATCACTTAGCATCACACTTTTGAAAATTGCCACCTTATTACTTTCTAACAGCTCCAAAATTAGTACTGAATTGAGACTTGAACACAAAATAAAAAAATAAAATGCTGTATTTGGTCACAAGTAGATAAAATCAGATTAGAGATATGAGGGTGAAGAGAACTATTCATTCCATAATGTTCAATCTCCTTTCCTTTCCCTGGGAAAGCTAAGCACAGATCTTTCCTTATTTTTCTCACCATGAACTTGGAAGAGCCCCTTTATCCCTCCTCCTCACTATGTGCAAATTCCCTGCGATGTTCCCTCTCATTCCATGATGCTGGAAAACGCTTGGCCATGGCGGTGTAGTTGACGCGCACCTTCCTTATCAAGTATTTCACATATCTCACTATGGCAGTGTCCCACTGAGCAAGAAACTAAGATGAAATGAGAATTGTTTTAAAGGGAAGTGAATCAACCACATACCGCCTTTGAAATTATTACTTCAGCATTTCTATTAAGCAGCCAATATACAATAGTCCTACTGAACTGTGGCTTTCTAAAATTAATAAAAACTAAGTAGGAAATATATCAAGTATCTACAAAATTTCTCACAAGCAGCTAATTCTTTCCAAATAAAACTACTTTATTTCTAGATCACTCAGAGAAAATAAATGCATTTCTTTACTACAGATATTTCCCTGGAACATAGCAATTTAATGCTAATAACTTAAACTGTGTAACAGTTTAAAATAAAGCTCTTTAAAAACGATTCACAGATCTAACTTTACAATTGATTAAAATGAAGATCATGACTGAAAAATATAAGCCATGAGAAGCAGCATACAATTGAAAACAACTAAAGAGGAGAACTTATGAAGCTTAATTTGCTATAAAAAAGTACACTTTTAATATACTAGGTGAAGACTAATGTCTGACTTTGAAACTTTCAGATAGGCCCAGTCAAAGAAATACAGGGGGAAAAAAACCCTCTTGTTACCTATTTTACCTACTGTTGTTAAATACAAGAGGGTATAAAACAAACAAGCAGCCCACAATGCACTAACAGGTTTCAGCTGCAAAGTAAGAAAAAGGTGAGCTCTGTGATCCCACTCCAAACACAAGGTGAAAAAAAATGAAGTTTGATTAAATTCTTCAACTGATTTAGTCCACTCATTACACCTATCAACCAGCCAGGCTAACAGCTCAGCTCCTGTGACTCAGCTGACAGGTAGTGGGTTATTAAATCCCAGTGTACCAGCTGGCCTTCCTCTAGCTTCTTCCCCCTCTGTCATTCCTCCTCAGGCAATCAGGCTGTCTCTTGTGCTTAATAACGCTTTATGGTCAATTGATTGACCTGATTATCAAGGAGAACAGAATCACTTTGTGCAAGTCCTTCACAGAGCATTTCTGGATTGAAAAGAGCAAACCACAAAAGTGTGCAGAAAAACCACTGCCATTACTACAGTTTTTTAAAGAAGAAAAAAACAAACCCTGAAGTCTCTAGAATGTTAAGTTCACTGTGTCCCTTTAAATTCAGTGGGGGGTAATAAATATTTGTCTTCAATTTTCTCCCCACCCAAAGGAGAACCTTTTGCTTTAAGAAATACTTGCACTATTACATTCCTCTACTGCAGTTGGAAACATTGAAATCAAAACGTCAGCTGCATGGCAGCAGAACCAACAACACTGCTTTGCTCCACTGTAAGAAGACAAAAAACAGCTCTAAGACAAATATTTGTCACTCCGGGGCCTGAGACCCAGCAAACTTTCCTCCACAGCTTCTTTCTATTGCCAGAGCATATTTTTTAAAGACAGCACTTCTGTGTCTACAGCCTGACAACAGTTAGATTTCTGTAAATGCAGTTTAACATAGTAAAATAACATAAAGTGAGGAAAGAGCAGGAAATCATTTTAAAGTGGCAAGAGAGAAGTGACTTAGCTTAGAGAGACTTCACTTGTTACTTCAGGTTGTGAGCAAAAGGCTTCACCAGAAAAGGATGAAGACAAGTCTACTTGCAACTACATGAGCCCCAGGACAGAAATATTTATCCTTCTCTCATAAAAAGAAGTCCAAGATGTAGAACATCAAGAAAATATTTCATCTCATGAGCTGCAGACTTAGCTTTTTATGAGCTAATCCTTACAGAGCTTAAAGAAGAGAACAAAAGCAATAAAATTTGTTCCATATTTTTACTGAACTATTACTAGCTACTGTGAGTTCTCAGAACACTTGGCTACTTTGTAATCATGTCCTTAATGTAACTGTCTGTATACAAGTGATGCTATGAATAAATATTCAAGCACTTCAATTACAGTATGTCACTAGGCTGAGCAAAGGACTACTAACCTAACTAAGCATTCCCAAGATGTTATAGTTTTGAATACACCTGGAAGAATGGCAGTCTACTGATTTGTGCAACTGCCCAGACATTAATATGAACAACTTCATTCTGCATACTGTATTTTAAAACTTAAAAAATGCTCTGAAATTTTTAGCATCTCTTCTTTGTTATAGTCAGTAGTTTCACTACAGTGTGTGCCCTCAGAATTGGCATAGATCTCCTTGGCCTCATAACAACTTAAGTCCTAATTTATTATTTCCAAAGGCACTGAGTTTTAAAGACTGACATTTTATGGCAAGGTCAGGGAAGCCACCTTAAGCATTCTAATCACAATTATTGAAACATAAATCACCTAAAAGTTATAATATATGTAAACACATAATTGATTTGGATATCCACTTTATTTGCTATTTGGATATCCACTTTATTTGCTATTCACAACTTTCTCTACAAACTGGGAGAAGTTAAGAACTTCCACAGAATCACAGAATGGATAAGGCTGGAAGGAACCACAGTGACTCATGCAGTCCACCCTCCCTGCTCAAGCAGGGTCATCCCAGAGCACATGGCAAAGGATTGCATTCACACAGTTCTTGAGTATCTCCAGTGAGGGAGACTCTCCACAACCTCTCTGGACAACCTGTTCCAGTGCTCGGTCACTGCACAGTAAAGAAATTCTTCCTCACATCCAGGTGGAAATTCCTGTGCATCAGTTTCTTCCCGCTGCCTCTTGTCCTATTGCCCGGCACCACTGAGCAGAGCCCGGTCCATCCTCTGACATCTCCCTTCAGATACCTAAGAAGATTGATGAGGTCCCCTCTCAGTCACCTCTCTCATCTTTTCCTCCTAAGAGAAATGCTCCAGTCCCTGCATCCTCTTTGTAGACCTCCACTGGACCAGCTCCAGTAGCTCCATGTCTCTCTTGTGCTGAGGAGCCCAGAACTGTACACAGCACTCCAGATGTGGCCTCACTAGAGCAGAACTGAGGGGCAGGGTCACCACCCTCAAGCTGCTGGCAATGCCCTTCCTAATGCACCCCAGGACACCGCTGGCCTTCTTGGCACAAGGTGCTGCTGGCTCAAGGACAGCTTGCTGTCCAACCAGGACCTCCAGGTCATTCTCGGCAGAGCTGCTTTCCAGCAGGTCAGCTCCCAGACTGTGCTGCTGGTGCTCAGGGTTATTCCTCCTCAGGTACAGAACGCTGCCTTGTTACACCCATCCTTAGGTTATTTTTCCTTCTGATCACTTGCATCCATTTCACAAGACTTCATGAAAACTTGTTTCAAGAAGCTGCAGACTGGCAACTCTTAGAACTGAACAGAGCCACCTTTAGTCGATTGCTTGGAAACCTTCAGCAACAAATAAACAGCATTACTGAGGAACAGCCTTCCTCAAAAGCCACCTTGCTATCTAGCAGAAAGAATGTTATTGTTAGGTATTCAGCAGTGACTAACTGACAACTAGGTTTCTATGTCTTAAACATTTCCCCTCTTAGTCAAGCATTTATGTCTGGCAAGTTGCAATCCTGCTTTACTGTTATTCACAAATGACTCATCAAAGCATGTTTCAACTGGAGTAATCATGTACAGTTGTTCAACTCATTTGTCTCTCCTTAACAGATAGCATTCTTTGATAGCTGGCATTACGAAATCCCAGAAGTGATGCCAAAGGTTAAATACCACTTAGATGTTTTTTACCCTTCACAAAAAGGTTAAGGTATTTATCTCTGAGAACTGGTTGTCTACACTGAAAGAAAGGAAAACAAAAAATAGACGAAGCTAATTATCGTACAGTTAGTATTTTACACTTATTAAGCATGTATTTTAGGGTCAGAATATATTTAAAAACACCTACATAAAATCAGACATATACTACTTGAAAGAGAAAAATAGCTCTTCTTATCCCACCCATTCCTTCCAAAATTCCTACTGCCAAGGAAGACTTCATATCTTGTTTTTAATAACACACAAGAGGTACAGACGATGAATAAAAATACAGCACAGAAAAGGAGGAAAAGAACATACATACAATATCATATCTCATTAAACATGGCTTCACTTCATATACTGTCCTCCTTCTATTAAAGAATGTACCCTTCCTAACAGAAGTATTGTTGATTTCAAGGCTACCACAATATCCATATCTTCAGGTTGTAAACACGCAATTTCAAACCAGATTTTGCTAACAAAAGGAGCATCCTTTACAGATAACTTGATTCAGAATTTTATGATGATAAACTGACTGCACTGACAATTTTTCCCTTTATTTCAACCAAGAAAAACACTTGAAATAGAAAATTCAGAGTAGGAACAGCAGCTGGGGAAGGGAAGGCTGCAAATAAAGGGAGGTTATTCCTACAATATATGTCACTAAGCCAAGGCTGGGGTTTCAGATGTCCCAGTCACCATCTTTGTTTTATTGCGACCAACCATTTTGCACACCTCTATGCTTCATCGTACGAAACAACACAAATTTCTTTTTGCTCTCAGTTCTTCTTAGCTTCCGTTCCCTCCTCCTGCAGTTTAAAGTCAGATCTGTTTTGTGGACAAGAACACTTTAGTAGTCACAATATTTATCCCCTAAGTCAACCCACCCTCTTACTTCAATTAACCAACAGTCAAAAGTGTTAAAAACAGGAGACAATTACAACAGAGATGCCCTGGCTCTAACCAACCTTTCTAACCAGCCCAAGAACTACGTTTTCCCTAAAGCACAGCAGTTCCTTTTGGAAATAGGCTCTAGCAATGACTGCTTTTTAAGACTGACTTAATTTTCCTGGAGTGCACGTTCGAGACCTCATGGGTACAGTTTACTTGAGTTCTATAATTCACTGGCACAAGAGATGACACTTGTGGCTGAAGAGAGGGCTCCTTTTACCCATATGTGGATGAGAATCAATAATCAGCAAAACCTTAGCTCACCTTCAAGGAAGCAAACTTCCACTGACTTAAGTACTGGCAATACCATTTCAAGAGCTTCAGCATTTCGCAGTTGTATTAGGCAAGCAGTTTATATGATGAGAAAACTTTTAAAATTAAAAGATACTGTCAGAATACACAAGCTATGACCACAGCAGATATTTAAGGAAGAGTTCCAATATATCTTAAGTATTACAAGAACATGTCTTGCACTGGACATACCCTCCACATTTTCTGGAGGTCTCAGTTATTTCATGCTGCTCCTACAACACTGCTTGAAATGTAGAGGCACCCAAGTCCCACATCTCATAGTTGTGATCATCCAAATTGGAAGCCCAGCTCTAGATGGTGGCTCCTGCTCCCAAGGAGTAGTACAAGTCACAGTGTTTGTAGCCACACAGGTAAACAGGAACTGTGAGATGTGAAGATTGATGTCAGCTTTCATGACTACAGTGGTAATGAACTGTAGCAGCTGAGAAGGAACTCCGCTGTCTGTTTTGCTGCTTCTATTCTTAGAAAAGCAACTGCAAGACTGACGAAGGAGATGGAGTGCTGAAATCCTTTTGAAGCACCTCGCGCTCATGAGTCAGAGCAATCCCAGAAGGAGCGAGCTGAACAGCACATTCCTCCCCAGTGACAGATAAAATACATTAACCACCCAGAAGAACATCAGTGCATTCATGAACTAATATCCTAAAGCTTTAATACCATACATACTGCAGATGGTATAATGGCCAGGAGAAAAAAAAATAGTTTGAAGTCTAGGAGAAGTGAAACAGTGGGGTAGTCTAGCAAGTTTTTCTCACCATTGAATATTTCAAAATAAAAAATCAGCACAAATAAAGGTTACTAAGGGATACTGCAATCAAATGATCAGGCCTACAAGTTGAAAAGTATCCTAACAAGTTCTAAAGTACGCACACAAAAAATTACCTAGTTAGAAGGACATTGTCACCAAGGTCCTAAAAAGGCAGGTGAACCTGAGCCAAAAGTAAATACAGTTCAGATTAACTGCCACCACTTCAGTTTATGTGCAAAGCTGACATCCTGTACCATTCTGGTCATTCCTAGTTACAATGTGGAAAGAAATAATGTGAACCTATGTCCAAAAATGTCTATTTCTGACATGAAATAAAGACTAAATTTACAGGAATGTCTTTAAGATTACCATAAACCAAAAAAAGAATGTAAGCTAAAGATGAACTTTTGCCTTTTCCTGGTCAAAAGCCTCTAAACACTGGGGATGACCAAAAAGTTGTAATGCCGTAAGTGACAGAAGCAAAGAATCATATTTTCATAAAACAAATATCAAAGAGGTTCTGAATAGAAGGATCTCAGCTAAGTTGTTACATAGTGCAAAGACAAGATTTGCAGCTTACTAAGACTGCACAAGGGAAGGAAACCTCATTTGACAATCACTGACCATAAGACCTATTGTATGAAAAAATGTCCAATGGAATTTTGGTCCAGAGATGTTTTATTCCTCCTTGAAGAGAGAGTATGGATTTGAAAATTTTAAGAGACAACCAAGGCATACAATTTTCTTTTACCACTCTGCACCTTGTGATTCAAGTCCAAGGTCAGAGACAATGATGGAAACACCACAGACTACCTCCCATCACAGAGGTCAGCACCTGCTTATCGAGATCTGTTGACAGACAAGGCTGTGGGTCCTGTATATTGGTCTCTTTATCCACAGGAGTAATTTTTACAAGTGAAAAAGGATTCTCACCAATTATGCACATGACTTTAAATACTGAATCCACATGATACTTTTCCATTGTTTTAAAATGCAAGAGTCAAAATTTCAGGGTTTCACCTGTAACAATGATGTCTACTTTTAACAAGAGGCAAACTTGATGTTGGACTACCCTAAGTCAGTATCTTAGAAGTCGTTTTCAGTGTACTGTATATTGAAAATACAGTAATTTAACTATGGTTACAATGGAAAACATATCCTAATCTCAAAGAAACCTGTATCTGTAAGACTTCTTTATGAAAAATAGCCTGGCTTTTCTAGAATTAAAAAGAAAAGTTACTTTGAAAGCAGAAAGTCTGGAATACAATACCACTAGAACATTCCCAACACGCTTTTTTGCAAAAGGTTAAGTACTACAGAGAAGCAAGAGAGAAAGAGTGTCGGTTTTCTCTGGTAAAAAAACATAGCAGTGCTGCTGGGTAAGGAAAATACGCTACAAATACAAAGTTTCCTATTATTGTTACCCTTATCACCCTTTCAAGCAAATAGCAGTTAGCTGAGGCTCTGTATTTTTAATAACTTGAACCCAGCAGGTTGCTACAGTACTTTACCCCTACTAATCTGCCCCATCGCTACTGCTGTGCCACTAAGCAAGCAGGAACAGAGCTGACCAACAGGGTCTGACTCAGCAAACACCGACACGAATAAAAGTGCTACGGTGCTTTTGTCTTTATTTTCCCTTAAAAAACTACTGTTATCTTATAAAAAAATACCCATCTGCTGCATGAGTGAACAACTTGTTCCCTCCTGGATTCAAGTCAGAAAATACCATATGACTTCATGCTCAGTATATGAAGTGGGGGGAAGAGGGAAGAAGCAGGATGTTTGGAGTGATGGTGCTTGTCTTCTCAAGCAAACACTTGTGTGATGGAGCCCTGCTTTCCCAGGGATGGCTGAACACCTGCCTGCCATGGGAACTGGAAAAAGACTTCCTTGGTTTGCTTTGCTTGTGTGCCCAGCTTTTGCTTTCCCTATTAAACTGCCTTTGCTTCAACCCATGGGTTTTCTCACTTTTACTTTCAATTCTCTGCAGATCCTGCTAGCAGGGGAGTGACCCAGCAGCTATGTGGGGCTTGGGGGGTGGCTAGGGTTAAACCACAACAAAGAGACACTGAGATGATGAAGGGACCAGAGCATCTTTCATAGGAGGAGAGGCTGAGGGAGCTGGGACTGTTCAGCCTGAAGAACTAAATGCTTCAGAGGGAAAATCATACCCATGTGTCAGTACCTGATAGAGGCTCAGAGAGAAGTGTAAAGATGACTTAGCCAGACTCTTCCCTGCAGTGTCCAGTGACAGGTTGCGAGGTAATAGGGACATATGAAAAAATAAAGGATACCCCACTTGAACACAAGGCAAAAACCCCCCCCCACAACAACCAAACCACCAAAATGTTTTTACTATAGTATGTTTCTGTTGTTGCACAATGAGGTTGCGAAATGTCCCTCCTTGGAGCTGTTCAAACCCCAACAGGACATGAACCTGTGCAACTGACCTGGCTTTGAGTGGGGGGTTCAGCTATATGATCCTCAAAAGTCCTTTCCAACCTAAACAATTCTGACAGCCTGATACCAGGAGGAAAAACACAGTATTAACAGAACTTTCTCTTAGTGGATATGTACAGCTAAAACAAAACCTACAACTTCATCCTGCAGCATGAGAAGGAACAGCCTTTACAATCACAAAGCACATACTGCAAACAAAAACTGGCAACGTTTTTCCGTCTTACCGCTGCAGAACTACAGCAAAGACATAAATCTGAAAGATAGTTCAAAACTTAACATGAAAGAAGCAGTGTATGATTCATCTGGGATCATCAACTTGGGAGAAAAAGTGGGACCAACCCCAGGAGCTGGAGGCAACAATGCATTTTAGCCAGAATAAGCCATTGTGTTCACTGCTAGGAAGTCTTGATATCTTCATCTGAAGATCTTAATTTAGATATTTTTATCTTTAGCTATATTATGGAAAAGTGAACTCTTCCATTGAGACTGTTTTGTCTGCACGAGAAACATAATACATGAAAGCAGTGAGACTAAAACTGAGCTACTTTAAGTTACTCGAACACCAAGATATTCAAATTACTATTTAATAATCAGATATAACTAGTGACACCTACTCAAACACAAAACTTAAAGAGTAATAACAAGTAAACAAAAAACCCCAACATGTAAAGTGAGAAGGCCCCAGTTATTTCCCTTATTATCTTTATCCAAGATATTTATCTAAAATAGTTACCTAAGTTGCTTTGAGAAGCAGAAGAGAGTCACTGCAACATCATGGGACAATCTGTGCTGGTGAAAAAAAAAAAAAAAACTGGAAGGGGCAAGCCAGCACAATCAGGGCTATCAGATGGGGCATGATGGGGCAGCAAGCACCAGCTGAACCAGGATGAATCCTTACAGAACTGTGGTTTGCTACACTGGAAGACCTGCTGGGCAAGTCTGGTTGGCCCAACAAGAAAAGCATAACCAGTAAGAGTCACCCAGGTTACCTTCAAAATTGGTGTGAATTTCTTTTTGAGACAAGTGTGTTAGGCATGTTGTGGTCTCTAAAGCACAGCAAGTGTAGAGTTTTGTTCTTTTAAACAACATGTTTAGAACATGCTAAAAATCTGCATCCTCCCTACTCTTTTTTGTAAGCATACGTGCAAGAGAAAGTTAAACATCCTTGGTACAAAATTTTTGTAGCCATGTGTCACAGAGACTATAGAGCCACTACTTAAGCAGGGACAGGGTGACAGCTGCTTAATTTTTAGTGGGCTTTAGATTTGTTTGGGGAAAGCAAATCAATGGAAAAATTTTCTCCCAAAGAGAGCAGTCTGAAAGCACACCCTCTGTCACAGTTAAAGCACTGCATCCCAGCAATAACCTGAGCTGTCTTTGCAGAAGCAACTGACTTGACAGCAGAAATTACCCAGAGGCAGTACCAAAAACGACAATACCATTACTACGGTTTCCTTTTGAGTCACTAGCAATGGTATGCATTACTAATTTGATCCTGCTGCTTGTCCTTCCAGATGTGAAACTCCCTGTGATGCCAAAAAGACTCATTCATAAGGTACTGCACTTGCCTCAACTGTTAAGGTGGCTCAGAAAGCACAGCTAACACATCATACAGCCTTAAAAAGCTAAAAGATACAGAACTACAGCAGTCAGACAAAACCTAGTCAGGGTTTGGGGGAGACAATGCCCAGAGAAGAGAGCCAAGGTTTTTGGCCCTAGAGCAAAGGGATACATCTCAGATTGTGTCATCAATACCAAAAAACAGTATATCCAAACCAAATGGGTGAAAAATCCCACTGGGATAATGGTCTGGGCAGAACAAACAACTTGTGAAATTGCAGGCCTGTTTCCTCCAGACAGCGAACTCTCTCCTTCAAAGTGGGGGAAAGGCTGAAACCTGCTTTGCAACCTCAGCTGTTCACTCTGAGAATCCTGATGTAAACTGGTCAGCCTAGAACAAGCTGGCCAAAACTAATAATCAACAAGTCACTGTACAGGAACACAGCAATCCCACAGCTCCCATTCAACTGTTCAGCTGCTTCTGCAGAGGTGCACGCTGTTTGGGATCAAATTTTCTTCTTTATTATGACAGAAACAGGGTCTGCACTGTGTAGTCCAGAATAATATAAATAATGGGGAAACTGGACAAAGACTCACTGAAAAAAAAAAAATGCACTTGCAAGGCAAAAGCAAGGCTTTAAATAAATAATTGGGAAAAATCTGTAATGCTGTTCCAAGAAGAAAATAAAACATGAGCAGAGTCTGATGGCTATAAAGAAATAAAGATAAGAATAATCTATTATCATAGATAGGTAAATAGGTGGATGCAATCCACACTAGATTTTTCTGCTTTTGAAGTGAACAGATTCAAGTCCTCGTTGCTTCTGGAAGCAATACCTAAGACTTGAAAGAATTTATTACAGAAACTTTAAGTATACTCACTGATAACTGCTGAGGTGCTCAAAATCAAACCCTGATAAAGACTGGACAAAATTTTCATTGTTACTTAAGAAGGAGCAAGTTCTACCACTACAAAGTTCTGCAAAAACTGCTGGTTTACTCTTTAGGGGGGAAAAAAAAAAACCAAAAAAAGAGTTGAGGTATTTCAAAAGCCACAGTTCCAGCCATCCAGAAAATTCTGCTCTCATTTAATCTACATCCTCTAGTAAGCCCAGTTAAAAGTAGGGCTTTAAAGAGCAAGTAACTGGTGACAGATAGCAATGAACCTGCCCAGGAAGAGATGGCCACTTCCTCTCCTTTTAAGATTTGCAGATTGCAAGCTTCCAATATAATAACAAGGAAACCAGGGCATCTTGAAGTTTTTCAGATGTTCTTCCCACAAAACACAGCTGCAGAAATGACATGACATATGCAGCAATTTTCCAACAAATATCCCAAGGCCATGCTATACCAAGTCTTTCTGGGGACAGCAGAAGAGCTCAGCATCTAGTTATCTATCTCAAATCTAGTTATTACATCCCGCATGAGGGACTGGAGAGGGTGGCCAGCAATGAAAAGACACTCATTTTAAGTCTCATTTACATTTTTCACTGAAAGTTTTAAGTTACTGTATGATTTGAGACCACAAACTTTTCAGAGCACTGCACAAGAGGCTGTTTGAGGTGAAAGGCATGCAGAATACAGGAAACTGTCACGAGGTTGCAAGAAGAGAGAAAGCAATTTCTCATAGGAAACTGATAAAAACCAGCTATAGTGCATTTACATAATAGTTAGAGAGATAACTCATCCAGGGTTTTCTGGTACCCATGAAAATCTCTGAAGTGCCTTGAGGTTTATGAAATACGGGAACCAGAAAACTGCAATCGGACTGGAGGTGAGCAAACATTGCTTTTTCTTTATACAAGATGTGCAACTTGCCTGAAACTCCAAGTGAGAGTTTGCAATCATCTCTCCCTACACAGAAACCCTAATTAATAGCATGGTGAAAAGGCCTGATCAGCCCCAAGCATTCAACTGCTTAGCTCTGAATTGCACCACGGGGAGCAGGTGCAGGCAAGGGTTACAGCAAGAGGGTACACATTAAGAAAAGCTACCAGAGCAACAACAGTTAAGGACTAAGACCGTGCTTTTCAAAAAGCAAGCTACATTAAAAAAAAAATCTAATTACACTACTAAGCAAGGAATCCATTTTCTCAGTGTTCAAATCAACTGGGCTCGGAAAAACATGGTATTTCATATATCCTTTAAATAAGTCATATTGATTAAATACAAACAAACAAAACCAGATCTTAATCTGCTTTTCCTCCTCAGGGAAGCAAACTGCATGACTTTAATCTCTGGCTGAAAGTTCAAGTCAAGAAAACAGTACTATTAGTGGAAGTCAAGATTCTAACTGTAGTAAGACCACCCCTGTATCCCAGCTCTGATCATTACCTTCTGTTTACCTAAACCACCTTGCAGTTACCTCTTCATATTCTTCAGTTCTTGCCTACGTTACCACCACAAGACATGATGATGTCTTGTTATACAGCTGATGTTCTTCAGCCCAGCTCATTGTCCAGTACAAACAATTACCACACAAAAGTAGTGCCAGGAAAACCCTTTACTTTTAGATTAACTTGGTTAAATAGTCTACATGGGAAAGGCAAAAGGCCCTTCTGTGCATTTATTTGTTGTCTCCTTACAATGACCTCAGAACTGAGGAGCTTGTCTCCACTTGAAGGACATTGACCATTTAAATTCTTTCAACTTAGTCAAGTCTGGACAGAAAAAACAGCTAATGAGCACCTGAATGATCACAAGAACACTGAGAATGCAGACATAGCATAATCTGAAAATCAATATCCTCAAGCCATAAAACTGGCTGCTAACCACCTGCAGCATTACTCCCTTCTCCACCCACACACCTCTGTGCCATCCTCCAGCTCCAGCAGGACAGCGTGGCCTTATACCACAGAACACACCCAGGCACTGGACATGCTCAACCTGCAGCATGGAGGGGGACACTTCAAAATGAAAGGTCTGCTAAGAATCAAAAAATAACTGGATACAGATGCAAGAAAAAAGGATAAACCTTTCAAGAGAAGCTTTAAATGTTTCCACCGCTATGTTTCAAGGACTTTAAAAAACTTCTCATCCATGCTAAAAATAACAGTCTTTACAACAAGGAAGTTGTAACATGAACAAGAACTGTGAAAATACTGTTCCTTGGACTCGTTAGATACCAGGTTAATTTTTTCCAAATAATGGATTTTATAAAGGCTGGGGGAAATGATGTTCAGTTACCACAAATTTAATGAAATAATTTAATCATAAACTAATGAGAAGATAATTATGCAAATAAATATAATAGCAAATTCCTGTATTTAGTTTTATGTTTCTCTTTATGTAAATTCCATTATTAAAACAAGAGGCCACGGTAAGTTTGAAACGCATGCTGGAATGTGTATGATACCAATTCTAGCTGGGAACTTAAGTATTACTTTTGTTGGTATGACACAACAAATGATTCAAGAGAACAAAACCTCTTATTAAATTTGCCCCAGGTTATCCTATACCAGTTCAGCAACTTTTAAGAATTAAGAGTGTGGCCAGGTTTCAGGCTGGCAGTAAGCAGAAGCCCATCATAACACCAGAAGTAATACCTTTAATGGCATAGTCAGGCTATCACAAATTAAGTAATTACCAGGAAAAAACAGCCTCTCTCATTATATTATTCTAGCTGATGTAGCTCAAAGCACCAGCAGAAAGTTTACTGTTCCTAATTTTACAAAAAGTTTAGCTCTCTGGCATGTGTTACTATTACAAAACAAATAATCCTCTTACACCTGCTGACAACTGCAAGAAGTACCTTGGATCTGTGGCCAACAGACACTACTTGGAACTTCAGTAGTATTTTTTACTAACACAAAATGGTCACTCTCTAGAAACAATTTATTTGAACATTCTGAGTGGATGATTCCAATACCTGTCCTTCATCCTCGGTGCACAGACCAGTACTGAATGCACCTTTCAATGAAATACTCAGGCTCAAATTGTGAAATATGCTGCAGCAATAGAAGTAATTGAGGCTTCTCTTTTTCTCTCTCTTTTCACTCCTCACATTAAAGAAGAAGTCTACAGCTCAAATAAAAAAAATTTTCAACAGATTTAGAACAAACGGTGAAAATGACAGGAGAAAAATGTTGGGGAACAAAAAAAGAAAATGAACAGACTTCAGAGTAGTTCAGTTAAAAACTACTTTAGTGCAGAGCAGTTTCTCTGGAGAGCACCCATGAAGGTGTTGAACAACAGAGACTGGAAACAAGCTTCTCCATTTCAAATATAGAATGATGCCACAAAGGAAAGAAGATACGAGGACTCTCAAACTTCTGCTTTACAATTAAACAATTCATGTGAATATTCGTAAGTCTGTGGGTAGCAATGGGCACTGTGAGCACTTTAAATACAACTTATGATCTGTGGCTACTAGTGCCTTGGCTTACTCTGCTCCTGAAACTCTTGCCAGAAGTCTTACAAATGACTTTTTCTTCAAACAAAAAGAAAACTAGGCAAAAAAAAAAAAAAAAAAAAAAATTAGGCTACAGAAGTCTAGCACTCCCACAGAGTAAAAGCCTTGGTCAGTACCATTCAAACATTGAATTCTAACTATCCAACCAAATCCTCCATAATTTGCTCAAAGAAACTGCCTCAGATCAAACCCAGTGAGTGATCAGACAGCCAGATTTACCACACAGTTCTTGCAAAGTATCAGGAAAGGGTGGTAATGGGACTGGAAAAGAAGGGAGGAGGCCACCTGCTAGGGTTCCTTCCCGCAGCAGCCACCCAAAATAACCCTTTGCCCTCCTACAGTGACGCACAGTGACACCACTCGTGGTTACATGAAGTCAGATTTTAGCATTTAAAGTTCAGTAGGATGTTAAATCAGAGAAGGTGAGCAATAAAGAAAAAAAGAAAAGGTATGTTTCAGCATTTTCTCCCTTTGAAAGAGAGGAGGAACAGAAGTGCTCCTCCAGCCTGCAGACATCATGTCAAACTTGAGAAGCCCAAGATAGGCATCAAATGATCTTGAGTGTTTTGAGACATGTTAACTATGACAACAGAATTACCTGAGCAAAGACCGTGCTGTTGTCCCATTCCCTTCCTCTGTTACTGCATTAGAAGACCAAAGTATTAGTCTTGATAATACAAACGGAAGAGTTCCAAACACAAAAAATATTCATCTGTTCATTTTCACGTCATCGACTCCATGCAAGAGATTTAACAGACATTTATATTAACATCTGGAAACATTTTTACAAATGTAAACTGAACCTCACAGGTCCTTCATTCTCTATTAATGTATACACAGGCTATTGGTCCTATTTATTTCCAAGTAATGCTGTTGATAGGAGCAACAACAACTGTATTTCATGCCAGAGACAACCACAGGAAATAAAAATGGGTAAGAAAGAAGAATGCATTTGGAAAGCAAACTGGCAGCTATTGGAGTTGGAGATTTGCCAGGCCATCTATATATATTTATGCATATCAAAATAGGACAGGTTCAGGTACAAAACCCAAGAGGCCACGCTTCTAATGTGATGCCTTCAAGAGTGATGCAACAGTGCTACAGAACCCTTCTTGACAGACTCTCGTGCTGCTTACAACCCACACCATTGCTGTCTCCCCGGTTTTCCCAAATATACTCAATTATGCCTTGACCTTCATGTTTCTACATGTCCCTGGGTCAGATTCACAACTGATTTTTTCTTTGACTCTGACCTGCCTACAGTAATGTGAGCTTCACTACTCTTTCTTGAGAGCTTGTTGTGGGTTTAAGAGGAAAATTAACACTATCCTAGCCAAAATCAGGATGGAGTTTCAGTCAGGCTGATGTCCTTCCAGTCCTCTTTTTAAAAGGCTACATGAACTTCTGTTTAATACAGAGTAGAAGGTATTAAAACCTCAATATATAAAGTTCTTTTATCAGTTAGCCTTTTTCCTAATATTAAGAGTAAAGAGTTTTCTGCATATGCCTTTTGTATCTAAAGGACTGTGATAAGCAAGGTGTACTAAACCCCACAGGAAAGGATGCTGCTTGCAGCACCATCTGCCACTGCCAGATTAATGTGTTGCTCCAGAAGCAGAAGTAACAAATGCTGATTTCCCAAAAACCCACTGTCTAACCTCCTTCTCCCCAACAGGATGGACAAGATATGCTGGCACTGTGGCAAACCCTGAATCATTGATGCACTGTTTGAACAAGCAGCAGATGTCAAACAAGACATACAATGGCTGAGTCTGCCTGCAGCACCCTCAGCTGAGGCACAAACTTGGGTCTCTCCTCCGCTCAGCTGTCAATTTTCACAAAACTCATGAGAACACAATTATGCCTAAAATCCGAACCATCTGGTCAACTGCAGACAGATTTGCAAGGAAGCAAATCAGAAGTGTGGGAGAGGTGAGAGAAAGACTAGCTGTTAAACAAGTAACTTAACCTCATCAAGAAACTATACTTAAACATGGTTACATTTATCTACACACGTAATTAATACCCAAGTCATAAAATTACATTAAAATGGTGTTTGACGGCCCACCTTAAACACCACACTCAAACATAACTGAAGCTTAAATTAACCGTAAGTATATGTTCTTAATATTGATGAGGTTTTTTCTCCCCCAGTCCTGGCAAGCAAACACAGACACTATGAACTTTCACAGAAACTCCACATGCTTGTAACTACGCAATGCTAGAAAACAAATTAAACTAAATTTTAAGAGAAGTCAGACAAAGTCCTCCCTTTTGCCACCAAAAAGCCCCAAATCCACAAGCACTCATGCCACTGTCCTAAGGAGTCAACTTTCCTGAACCCATGTCCTCCCAAACAGCAGCAGCTCTGCCCTGTGCTCTTAGAACACCATTTCTATTTTTAGTTCCACATAAGTGAGAAGCAGTAATAAAGCTATTAATCTTTCCTCTCCTCCTTTACTTAAATTACAAAACCGAGGTGAGTCTCTAAGCTATGAACTATTAAATTCCTTAAAAAGGGACAATTCCTTATCCTTTAGAACTGTAACATTTAAACAAGAAGTTTTATGGTTATGTTGTATGAATCAAAAGAAGTAACACCATTGGCATTATCTGGTAAAGCATTTGTGAAAAGGTATAAATGGGAAGTATTTAAGAAAAAAATTAAACACAACCTCCAGACACTGCTGTCTTATTAAATCTCATAGACTTGCAATGCTCTACCTTTTAATGGGGACACTAAAAATTCCCTTCTCCTTTACACAGAGTCAAGGAGACTGAATCTTTTCCATTCTGCTCAGGAAACAGAATCACTGAGTTGTCTAATTTGGTTCTACTTTGAGTTCAGCTGTGAGTGAAATGGTTCTGGTTTGATTTCAGCCTGCACTAACAAGGCTGATGACCCTCTTAGAGACGTCTTAATTCTTCAATAGCTTTAGAACAACTGAGACAAAACTACTGAACTGTGAAGGTTAACCACTGATTTTTTTTAATATTATTCTCCATTCTGTTCTTTACATATTTTATAACAGAAGGTATAGTTGTTCACTGGGACAAAACTTTCCCTAAGCTCTCCACCATGATATTCATCTATTTCCTAAACTGCTACTTTACTTAAATGTTTATTACTTTATATTGTTCAACACCAAACAACTTCTGCATTGTGTTGGCTATTCATGCAGCTTAAGTACTTGTGAAGTTTTCTACAATTGTCTCTGTAGCTGACAAATTCAACTAGTACACATACAAAACTTTAGAGAAACCTCATTGCTGAGCTTGCACCAGAACCACTGGTCTCCTTATTTCTGTATGAACTAGTTTTGTCTATCTTAGTCCTCCGTTCTCACCCTAAGCTTAGTTTTCTTTAAAAGAATTTGGCAGAAGGTACTTTTCCAGTCTAAACAACATCAACCAGTTAAGAAAATAGTAAGAAAAGATGAAGAAATCTACTTCAGTGATATTCATATACTAAAGCCCTATCCTGCATAGGACTGCTCTCTTCAATTGAGGCCACAAGCAGTAGTTAAAAAATACACTAAAGCTGGTGCTGCCACCAAAAGATGCATTTCCTTCCTCTTTCTCTTTGCTGTTTGTACCTACCTTCTCTCACCACACCCACAAAAGGAACTGGGTTAGGGACTGTGTCTTCTATGTCACCCAGCAAAAGAAGGGGTCGATGGGTAGTTTTAGCATGGGTCAGAGCCGGCTGCGATCCAGATCACCACACATCACATCATTAAATATTTGGCCAATAAAACTGAAGCAGTGGTAGGATCAGTCCGAAAGGCTGGGACTGGCTTTCTTCTGTGGCGCTCCCTGCTCGAAATGCTTTGTGGAGGGAGAGGAAAAACACAGAACAGCCTCAAACACAGAATCCCTCACTGGTGTCATGGAACATTTTTGGGAAGGCAAACATTAGCCTTATTTATTTCAGTAAGTGCACACACAAGTGGCTGGACTAATATCTGAGCCATGCTGGTTCAGAGCAGGGCAATTCCGTGCCTACGCAATCAAGCATTTGACGTGTCATCCTCAGCATCAGAGTTTACATCCCACTCCAACAAACACCAGCAGATTACATATCTTGGAGCTGTACTTTGGCTCAGTTCACCCTGGAGAGTTACACCATTAAGATTATTTTCCATAAAGGATTTACTAACTACCCTGTCTAATTAGGGTTGTGCAACTCTTCCATTTTTCAGCACCTTAAAACCTTGCCAAACTAACCTTTGGCAAGACTTTTCTGTCGCTCTCACATACATGACAGAATAAGGGAAAGTGATGTATTCCATTAATCTGTTTGAGCCTCATTCTAAAAAAGTCATTTCCCAGAACAAAACTTCAGAGAAAATAAGTCTTCTTCTCCACATTAAACATGCAATTTTTTTTCTCCAGTTTTCTTGAAAATCTCTAAAACTTCCATGCTTTAGAACAGTTACATTAAATGAGAGTGACAAATTGCATCTTTGACATAAAGGCATCATCTTTGACATGTTTCAATACACATGATAACACTGTTCAAGTGCAAAAAAAAATTTCACTGCAAAGAATTTTTGGACAAAGTACTTAACTCTCTAAGTTTGCTTGTCCAAATCAGAGCTGGACAAAACCTTTCCTTTAATTATTTCATATGGTTCCTAAAAGCCTACCATCAAGGAAAAGAACAGGAAAAGGTAAAGACAACAGAGACACATCTCTCAGGTATTCTTAGTCATACCCTTTCAGTAAAGAAGGGAGAAGAAAGAAGACTAATGTGAATAGATATGCTAAAAACAAAGACCCAGATGAACTAGGGGGGATAAAAACACATGCTAAAAATAGCAAACTCAGCCATAAGGAGGAATGGAACCCAGAATTCCTAAAACTTTGTTTTCCTTTGGCTGTGAGCCAAAGGAGCTAATTTAGAAGCATTCCACAGCCATTGCTCGACTTAAAATTAGAGAATCACACCTTTTGGTATATGTATTCATCAATAATTTCATCTTTATTATGATTTGGTAGGCTTGCAATAGTTCTTGTATTATCCAGAGTAAGTGAAACAGGAACAGAGACTAACCTGCTCCAAAAAAAGGGGAAAAAAAGAAAAAAAACCCAAACAAACAAAAATTGAAGAAAGTACTTAAATAACAACAAACAACAAAAACAATAGTGTGTGCTTTTACTCTAAGCTTTGGGCCAGGAGGCAGCAGCTTTCTGAACAAAAAAACCAACTTGGAGAATATTTCATTATCTAATCTTTTGGAATGACCCTTTACAGTGAAATGAAACAATAAAAAATGAATAATAAGCTTTACTGCTTCTGCCAGATTAGATTACATTTGCTGGCATTAGATGAACTACAAAGAAGTATGGTAACTGTCCCATAAGAAGATATGGGGATTTCCTGCTGTGATTTGTCATGCCATCAGAAAAGGACAAGGGTCTTTGTACAGCACTCTTTACAGACACACCACATGCACAAAGAAGTTGACACCAAGTTCACTGCACACCTTCCCTCCTCTTACGCAAAGCTGCCTTTGCTCTGAGGCCACAGTGGAAACAGCTCCAATGTCCCCAGCTCATCCAACTCTCTTTTCTTATCGAGACAGCTCAAAAGGTAAACACAAATTTCCTCTTACAAGCAGCAAAATGAATGCAAAGATTCCTGCTTGGTCTCAGCATAACCTACACATCAGGGAAAGCTTCATTTAAGTCAGAGATTGCCTAGAAACTCAACGCACGCCCCCAGCATAAACCAGAAGTTTATGTGCAGTACACTGCTACCCAAATCTACTGAGTCAAATCAGGTACTTTTGCACATTCTAAGAAAACGTTAACAAGAACCCTTTTCCTTCTCCATTTCACACACTGCCTGACCTCAAAACCAGAAGTTGCTTCCCCGTGCCTCTCCCTACCCAGTCCTCAGAGTAGTGACCAGACCCAAAAGCAAAATACTGCCAGTGAAAAATGACGCCGTAGGAACTGAGGAGAGCAGAACCAAGGGCAGGGTTAGAGGCATAGATAGGTCTCCTGAAATAACACTGCCTGCCCTGTATGGGACAAAAAATTTACTTTATCTCATCTGCTGTCCTTCAGCTTCTGCTGCACTTCCTGCCCGAGGAGAGGGGCCAACCTGTCACAAGAAGCAGCACAGACAGTATATGTTGTCTGCACCAAGGAAGTGTTGTCTCGGCAACTCCACCTGTATCTTTTACAGCTCTGGAAGACAAAAATATTTGCATTCTTAGAAGATCAGAGGAATTAAGGCTGTTGACTGATAAAACGGAAACAAGATTTTGCATTAGAAGGAAAAAAAAGGTATGACTGCTGAAAAAATATAGAGTGGTCACATTCTAATCACATGTATAAATCAGCCAATAAAAGCTAGATCACTTGGGAGGAGAGGAGATGGGGACAATTAAAAATCAAAATCTCAATCTCAGCTTTTCTTTACTTGGCTGAACAGAGAAGGAAAGAGAAATCCTCCTCACTTGACAAAACGTGACAATTCTTATAGACACTCTTCAAAATTAGTCACCATCCTGGCTGACACAGAACAGAACACCACAGGATTGGTCCACTTTTAATTAAGCACTGCATCATTATACCAGCAAGCATAGTCACAGCATGAAGAGTTTTTAGGGTGTGGCAACAGGTGTATTACCCTCTTCCACCTGCCCACAGCCCACTGACCTATCCAATACTACTCTGTGTGTCACTGAGAGGCTGGAACGCAAGGTTCCTCTTTGCTGCTGGAGTATGAAATACTCCAGGCACAGTTCTGAGGAAACCCCCTCCCCAGGTGCACACAAGCCTGCAGAGCCCACAGCTTCTCTCCCGTGGTGCTGACACAAGGGCTGATGATTGCTGCGGCCAGAGGACACTCACCCTCCGCCAGCCCCTCCCCATCCACAGGCTGGGCACGAGCACCACTCCCTACGGAGGGATGAGCTGTGTGGAGCACAGTGGAGCAGAACATCAGCATCCCCAGTGTCAGGACTGCACTGCCAGCTGATTGCTCTGCTGTCCTAGAGACTCCTCACTGCAATACTGCAACATCATCACAAGCTCCTACCGACTCCTGCATTTGGACTGCAGGAGAGGCAACAAAACAGTTTGTCTGTGTGTAATTAATTAAGCAAGCTTCTCTCTAGCAGTCCTATTTTTGGTGATTTGATTAGGTACATGGATATTACACTTAGTCTGCAATACTAGATCAAAGATGAAATCTCTAAGATGCCTGCTTTAAAACTAGTTTTGAAGGTGAGCAGAAGATCATCAGAAATTCACCACCACAGATATGCTCCATCTCCCTCCCATCTACTACGCTATTTAGTGCTATCTGGCGTACTCATATATTAAATGACAAATTATAGTACAGGGTGAAATAGGTACTTGCCAACAAAGGATCAAGCACTCTTGAGTTTGCTTTTTTTAGAATGCATCTTCCAACAAATGCAGGAAAATATTTAGAAGTATTATTCAAAGGTGCCTTTCAAATCACACTAATATGCAGATTCCAAGTGCCCTGGCTGAACAGCTCCTACAAGAGCAATGCATTTATTAAAAAATGCCTTTAAAAAAGGAGATTTAGAAGAGTTATAAGAAGGTCTTTCTGAAACCATACAAAAATAAAATAACATTGCTAGACTGTCTGTACACTCTTCATAAAAAGATACTAAATTTTAATTTTTGTAAGAAACTATGGAGCTCAAGAGAACAACAGAGATATTTATCATACTCTGCCCTTTAAAAATCAAAGTAAACCAATTATGCACAAGTTCTCTCTCATACTTGCATCTTAAGAAGAAAGAGATTAGGGAGAGGACAGTGACCTTTACAATTTCTCTTCCCAGTCCCTACTTTAATTTGCTTGTCCAGACATACGCTATTTCTCTACATAATATCAAGTGCATCTGCAAACAGAAACACCTACATTTATCAAAAAGCACAGATTAGAGCTACTGACACAGACACAGATCTAGTAATTTCTGTAATAAATCCTCTATGATCCTAACAAAACCCCCCAGGTTTAGACAAGGGTGAGGAAGAGAAGGGCGGACATCATTCAGGAGTTCTTTCTCAGCTCTTCCAGCTATATTCAATAAAAAAACCAACAATTATGCAACAGCAGCAAAGCCCAGAAGGATAAGTTAGCACTCACCATATTCTCTTGATTTGGTGCTGAGCTTTCTCCTACACATTACACACAAATTACAGGAGCAAAAAAAGTCCGCCCTGAATCTATTTTGCAGGCTGAGTTTAAGTCCTTAATTACAAATTATTTATGTCGCTTCTTACCCAAGAGATGACCCAAGCTTGGAAAGGGAAAAAATAAATAAAGAACTAAAACATACTTGCAACACAACTGAAGCAGACCACTCCCTCCAGTTAAAAGACAAGTACTTATTTATCTGGTTACCCTCTTAAAGATGAACAAATCAACAAAAAAACCTTCAACTAGCAACTACTTTGCTATTCAAAAAAAATAGTCTTTTCAATGCATACCCACTATATTGTATTTACATTTGCAAACATACTGAAGCCTACCTTTGACTTAGTTTTTTGGAATTTAAAACAGAAGAGTTCTGGAGCAATGTCTCTTTCAGACGTACCACTGCAAGTCTTGGACACCAACTCTAATAAAGCAGTATATCAGTTCTGAGTTAGTTATGTCATACTGTATAAATAACAGGGGACCTAGTGGCAGGTTTTTATAAATCTATAAATCTGAAAAAAGACACACACATTACCCTGTCTGCATATGTTGAAGCCAGAATGATACACTTTCCAGGTTTGTTCTGCAAGTGGTAGTGAGCACTGATGAGGTTAAAGAAAGGACAAAGAAATAAGCTGATCTTGCTAATTCACATAATTTCAGTATAAAACACACTAACGCCTTCATGTCAAATAAAATGCATTTAAACTAAACTTTCATACAAGCATTTGCTCAAAATCCTCCCCAAAAGCCATGCTTCATAGTGAAAAGCAAAAAGAAGGGCCTCCTTACCCGTACACCATCCCATAAAACACTTCTGCATAGCAGTCCGTAAATACTTCAAACAAATATACTAAGACATTTCAAGACTGTAAAACAAATGATTTTAAATTGTCAAGATACATCAGCAACATGAACCAACAGATGCTTCAGGAAGATTCTAAGATATGCAGATCATGCTAAGACCACCTTCCAAGCAACAGGCAAAAGAAACCACACAGTTCTGCAGTCAGCAGTAAAACTACCCTGAGGAAATGGCTTTCAAAAATTGTCATGGGACAATGAATTTTAACCAGCACATTCAGTACACACAGTGAATCCTTGGGGTCATGAGCTGTATGACTTTAACATCACCATTATGGCCATAAACTTTCCCATTTCCAATTAATAACACACAAGACACCTTGAAAGTCAATCCTTCCTTCTGGAAGGCCTTCGTGATTTACAACATAAAGCAGACTTTTACAAGTGTACCTGCCACTGCAAACACTATGTGGACTTCTTTTAATGAGCAAACACATAAAAAGGTCTTTAAACAGCATCTCTGGATAAGCTTGAGCTGTACCAGGCAAGGCAGTTTTGAAGCAGTGCAATGCTGAGACAGTTCTAGCCCGACAGATCAGAGTCTAGCTTGCTGCTGCTGCCACCACCTCCTTAAAAAGAACGGGAAGCTCACCTAGAGTATCCACAGAAACTCTGCATCTCGGAAAGGCACACGACAGGGTACCAAAAGCCACACTGGCACAGAGGCGTCAGCTCTCGTTGCCTAACAAGACTCCGTCTGGGTCAACACTGACTTTCTGACTAATCAGGAGTCTGACCAGACTCCAGAGCTGTCTGCTGCCATTCCTTGTTTTTCTTGTTTACACAAGACCTGCAGATGCAGCCTAGGCAGAAGAGAAGGAAAGAATTTTAGGAGGGCTGCTCATACTTTGCACTCAATAGATTAATTTCTTCCCTTTCCAAAGCTCATATAAAGAACTGATGGCTGTTTTTTGCACAAAGTGCAGTAGCCAGGATGAAAATCAGTGCATTTGAGGAGAAGACCAGAGCCTTCCTTAATATTTCAGTTCAGTCCATCACCTTGATGAGCCTATGAACACTAAACGAGCAAAAACAAGTTCAGTATTAACCACAAAGTATGCATGCAGAGGGAAAACCCCTACAGATACTGTAATTAGCTCTGCTAACAGTAAATGAAGAGTCATACGGTTGAGAAATATTCCGTATCACTACTTGAACGAAAGAGGTTCCCTCGGTTTCCCTCCGTTCTGAGACAGCAGAAAAGACAGTCGCTGTTGCAAGGAACAGAAGACCTACTCTTCTGACAAGAGCTTCGTGTCAAACTTCTTAGCCTTGTCTCCTGATTATTTCTAAGGGGAGATGATTTAGAGATGCATACACTTAATATAAGAAAAGTTTAGTTCTACCAGCTAAACACACAGTACAAAGCAACTCTCTTTTGAGGAGACGTATCTTTTTCATGGAACACTAAAATAACGTGATCAAGATACTAAGGAGAAGTCATATTTCCCATTTTACTAGCACAAAATACTGACTGCAAACCACTTAAAACATATAAAGTTTCTAGCTATGACTTAAAAAATGTTTCAGTACACAGCATCTCAACCGAGAAACACATCTTGTAAGACTACTGAAAGAAGAATATCCTGCATATCTACTACATTCAGATATTCCTCTATACACCCCCTTATGAAAACAGTCTTTTAACATATTAGTATGTTTTAAATTAATAAGACATTCTTACCTGTGTATCCTGCCCACCAGCCCCAGGAAGCCACCATAGCTAAAAGCCATTTAAATAACACTCCTTCGATATACCAGAAGCTTTTGCTGTCCAATATTCGGAGAGGCTGTAGCACAATTAAATACAAGACGTAGGACGGAATAGCAACCAGGTTATTGGCGACCATAAAAGCGAACCTGAGGAGTGCTTTCAGGCAGGTATAGCCCACTCTCTGGGCCTGCTCTAGAGTCACGGCCATGCTCTTCACAGCGGAGGGCGCGGGACCGTCCTGCGGACAGAGGGAGAACAAGGTGGCACAGGTAGCGCTCCCCGAGGGGGCGAGGCGCGGCTGTCCGCCGGCCCGGCCCGGCCCCA
>VXBC01007347.1:116311-223662 GCA_013399945.1 Ploceus nigricollis
AAAGCTGGGCAGTTGGGGAAGGGAGAAGAGGACGCTGCCACAGGTTCCCTCAGCACCACCAGAAAGATCCTTTGGGCCCAGACAGCAACAGTGCATTTTGTCTTTTCCTAGTAGTCATAAGTCCCTTGTGCGTGCTTTTTATAGATCAACTTCTCCAGTCTTCTTCATTCTCTCTCATCCTTCCCCAGCAGCCAGAAACATCATCTACCTTCAAACTAACTCTGTGATGGTCTCCAACCTACAGAGACAACTGACACTAGCACAGAAGCAGCTGAGGGCAGAGACTTGACAGCCCCATCCAGAGAACCTGCACCTTTACAAAACCACTCCAGGGTGAGGATTTTTTGCCTTCTGTGTAACTGCATCATCCCTTGTGGTGATACAGGACTGTTGCCTCTTGTGTGTTTACTGTGCCTGTCAGACACAGGTCTGCTCCTGTGCTCTCTGTGACCCCTGAAGAGGCCATGGAAGAGTGCTGCCAGACTTCCATCAACTCTCTCTGGCCTGAGCAGGCTGCTCCCTCTGCTTACTTGAACTGTTAAAACACTTACACTGAGCAGAATGGCTTTGCAGTGATTTTAATTCTACTTGCATTCTTAAGGAAGAGCAGCAGCTGAAACCACCTTATAACAAGGAGATGTGCTAGAAGGTCTTTTGTGCTGAAAAAAGAAAAAAAAAAGTTCAAATTGTAATATGTGAACTGAAAAACATATCGGTTTCACATACTAACCATGCCATGTGTAAAGCTAGTCTACCGTTTCCTAGACAATGAGGCTTCAGAGATGACTGTACCATCAACAAAATTAAATCCCAACCTCTATTCCAGGAAGCAAACAAAGTTGTTATTGCAGATAAATTTAATTTGAGAACTTAAAAATGCAAACAACCAAATAATAGCATCATGTCTTATTTGAGAAAAACAACACTAAACTTCTGACCTTTTTGACAAAGAGGACATATCTTGCATAAGTGTTTCCAAGTCTGGGTATTTTTTTGCCTGTGTTATTTTTATTCCTAGGTTAAACCTGACAGTTGTGCTCAGTAATCATTATGCAGTCAGTTGAGCTGTTCTGAAGTGCTACCAGCATCAGTAGATCTTGAGTTTTATGTTGGTTTTGAGGTTTTTTCCATATATCTCATACAAACAATTCTGGGTATACACTTGAAGTTATTCTCAGCAAAATTTTGCTCCAAAATTCTCAGGTAGAAAAAGGACAGTTTTTAGGCCTCAATTAAGGATGCATTTTAATTTTTTACATCCAACAGCAAAATGAAGCTTAGTTTATTTATCATTCCAAGATTAAAAATATTTATTATAATGAATTTTTAGAAAATTTTAAGTATCTTAATTGTATTCACACTGCATAGTTTGGAACAGTATTCTGAAACCTGATGCATCCAATGAGGCACTGCAGAAATGATGTTAGACAAGTAATGAATTAGGCAATTTATCCTGCAGAAAGGAATTGCACATGGGGAAGCAGCCCATGTACAAAGCATTCATTCTTTGTCAGTGACTGCCTTAGAGCTTAGGAAGCTGTGGTTTGGCATTCTGCTGAATGAGCTCGTAGCAAAGACCCACCCCTGTTCCTCATTTCCTGGCCTGCCCATGGACAACCCAGGTCCTAGGAAGCGTGCACAATGAAATAACCCCACTGCTCTTGAGAAGCCAGCTGTGCCACCCAGTCTGAGCCTCTGAAGAATCCTTTCTAGTTACATGTGTGCCATTACTGCAAACAAAAAGAAGGAGACAACTAAAAGCAGCAATTTTTAATTAGGTCAATAACTCTGAAGCCCAGAAGTATCACAAGTGATTTTTGGTTTCAATTTTAAGAAAAATAAATTCCATTTTCTGGAAGCCATTTGTCAATCTCTGAGCTTCATGAGCTTTCATTATATATAGTTTGTCTTTTTACTACTATAAATGCAAAAAAAGGGCAAAGTATTAATATAAGCAGCTCTCACTTTATGGCCTTTTTAATAATTTCTCTAAAGTTTACATGTTTTTTGACTGAATACCCCCCTATAACTTCCTCTTTTCAGCCTCACAGAAATACTGACAGGGATGTCACTATTGATCATCGTAAAAATACATTTTAATGTGCTTATTAACTGGTAGCTATGGATATGAACATTGGTAAAATTAGGTCATTAACCAATGTCAATGATTGCTGGAGCAGATAAATAAATATTGGAGTTGTCTCCCACTTACCTTTATAAAAACCTACAGACCAAAAACACAGAAGAAGGTTGGGCTTATTCCTGCCAGTAAGAAGGGAACACATGTTAGAGGTGTGAATGTGACATAGTGATAAACAAACATCTGTTATATTTGGCTGCTTAACAAGTTGTCCTGACGAGTACGCAGGTTACTGCATAGGCTGGACCTGAACACTGGATCTGGCTGCACAATTCCAGTCAGGTGGCAGTCATAAACTCCTCGAAAGCCTTTTGAAGAAGGTAACGTTTCTCATATCTGGGTGCACTTCCAGAAGTGATTAAGCCACTGTCATTGTCATTCTCTGCCCTTCAGTGGCACATTAATTGTGCATCCCAGCTTGGCTGTAGCATTAGAGCTGCCTGCGAGCAGAGCTGCGAGGAGGAAATGGCAGCGCAGACATCCAAGCAGTCCACGAGTCACAGCCACCATGGCATCCAGGCTTGGAGCTGCAAACGCCAGCTAGCTGAAGGATTGGTTTCTGGAGTTAGGAAACAGCAAGTTTTGGAATGCTTTTGAACCTCAGTCTGGGTCAAAGATTGGCAAATCAAAAGCTGCTCATTTGTCACGACCAGATTCAATCAGCTCTCCCTGCTTGCTTTCGTGGCAGCAAACTGAAGCTGCAGGTGCCATATGGTTGGAGAAAAAAGGGTTAGGAAGATGCACTTGTGTGCTGACAACAGTAAAAACAAAATGGCCTTTTACAAATCATAATCTCTGTCATACAGAGAACAAGGACAAGAAAATAAATTTTCTGAGAAATCGCAGAAATTCTACAGAGCAGAAAACAACTACTGCTTCCAGCCTCTCAGAAAAAAACAACTGGCTACTTGGGGAATTATATAAAATTTTATTTTAAAAAAAGAGTGTGATAGAAAACATGGAAGAAGACTAAACTGCCATGAGGAACTACAGAGATGGGGTTGCTGGAAGATGTGTAATATGAAACAGGAAATATACTCAGGGGAACATAAATACAGAAAGCATCTCAAGTGAATTAAGTAGTTAGCGTCAGATTTGGAAAAGTCACAGTTTAAAGAAGCGTCAAGAACCTATGTTTTCTATAATCTGCAATAAAGAAAGGGGGAAAAAAGAAACCCACACCAAAACACAAAAGGGAGAAAGTTTTAGGATCTGGAAAAAAATAAATTACATTTAACCTTCAATTCTGAGCTGCTTTGCAGTGTCAAATACCCCAGCGTGAAGGATTTTTGCATTACTGTCTTTGGAACATTTAACATTTTCATTACAACAGTTAAACCTTCCAAAATACTCTGTAACAGTAGCTTCTACTGCAACCTCTGTAAGAAAGGCAAAATCACTTCCATTCTCCAAGTAGATTCTTAAATTTAAAGGACAGTACCCGTTACTCCATCTCCACCAGCTGCACCTCAGGAGGAACCGTGCTTGTCAAAGTCCCTTGAACTTCAGTGGCAAGCTGATCCCATGTTCTTTCCTGTAGTCATCCAGCAGCAGACATGCTTTTTAAAAGATCTATTTTCAGTAATCTTTCAGACACACGAGTTCCTTTCGAAGGCTCGCCTTCATTTATCACACACAAAACATAAAACCCAGGCCACTTGCCTTTTGTCATTTCTCTCCAGGAAGTAAATGTTATCAGCCTATTTGACCTTTTGGTCAAAGATGCTTTTGTTTGCACTTTAATTCTTTTAAGGACACTTCAGGGTAACATGAAGCAGAAGTTAAAAAGGAAGTAAATTGTGGCATTGACTTTAACACTTGTCACATTCCTGAATTTATGTAAAAAGACTATAACTGAGCTGACGCTGAATCGCAGCCCCCTGACAAGTTTCCTTCCCTTGCTTGCACCTCCAGATCCCTTCACCAAGATGAGCCAGCTGCAGCCTTGCCAGTTCCCTTGGCTCTAGCATACAGAGTTGTCATTTTTACTCATTTTTCCTAATATTTAAACCCTTGGATGAAAGGCTAAGTTTTTTCACATTAAAAAAATTATAGGCCTCAGAGGAAACATCACAAGCATGACCAAAACTTTCAGGCTCGTGATAAATGCACACTTTTCTTCTCCCTTCCACTAGCTTCAGTTGACATCAGCTCTTAGACAGTGCTCATTGAACAAGACTGCAGGATGCCAAGTTAAGGTCTTGAGTTGTTTTAGGGCTATTTTTTTATCACTAGTGTAAGGCAGACTAAACAAACTGTATTTTTTCCTGAGTGAATAAAAAGTAGCATCAAAGTAGCAGCATTTGACCTGAAATGGGTTTTCGTTGTTGTTTGTTTGGCTGTTTGTTTTTTTTAACCAGGAATCATTAAATATGATGCAAGTTGGATTGTTACATAGCTCTTTAAGTTAATATTTTGTTCCAAAATTTTTGTAAGCCTAAATGAGACCAAGTAAACATTTTATAACCAGGCATTATTGCATTTGTAATTTTGCCCAAGGGAATTTTATACAGTTAGACACAGGCAGAAGAAGAAACTCTGGCTCCAGTGAGGCAACTCCAGTGCAATGCTTGAAGTCCTGCCCAATACAAAGTAAAAAATAAAGTTTGACATAATTTGGGTGTTCTGGGGTGTTCTCAGAGCAAACCAAGGCATAGCCAAGGAAGCCGTGCAACATGGAAGACACAGCTACACAAAATCAGGATATAAAAATATCAGTGTACAAAAATACTGGGGAGGAGAGAAGACTGCTTATGTCTAATACTGGGGCTGGCTGTGGTCCCATCACTCCATCTACTAAGTCCTGCATCAAATTGGGTCTTTATATAGTGAGATTGTCAAGAACGTGTACTGCATCCTCCCTGCTCTGCATTTCAGATGGAGCTCATCTGGCGGATTGCTGCTGCTCAGTTTAATTGGCCAGCATAGTTGGGCTTTCTCTATGGGAAGGTATTTTTGTCCCATTTAATTCCTAATTTTTATTTATCACGTGCTTTCCAATTGTTTGCTGAGTCCAAGGCAGCGTCAAAATAGATTTACTGGGTACAGACACATAAAAAGTGATAGTTCATAAACTTTTTCAGGTGGAGATTATGTTCTAAAATTTAGAAGTACTCTTTTATTTAGGATTTGTCAAGGGTTTGTTTCTAACTATTTTTGGATGCACTTATTTCCTTTGTGGCACAAGAGCAGTGTGATAAACCAGCATCTGTACGACTTCCACCACAAAGACTCTAAAGAGTATAAGCTACAGAGGGGGACAAAGCCATATGATGCTTCAGTGAAGGCTATCTTGATCTCCCAAAAGAATTTGGGTACCTTAATATCTGAATGTACTTATTCTTTCTACAGCAAAACAGGAGAAAATCAAGGAATTTTGGAGCTGGTTAAGAACAGTGCAGTCATCTTGTTCATGACCTTCACCATTTGTAAGACAGGCAAAACCCAGAATATATCCCATCTGAACAACTTCCCAGCTAGTCAAGACTAGCAGAAGGTGAGGCAGATGTAGCCATCACTCCCTTTCTTCTACCAGCTATATGCAAATTTCATAATTTTCCACTGAGGCAGAGCTTGTTAACCTTCACACACTGTCACTCTTGCATTTTCCATTTCAATCTGTTGTACATAAGACATACACATCATATTTATAATTTTTTTGGTTACTCTTGGTCCAGCATATGAGGAATATAAGGCCTCTTATTGCAGCTACATGTTCTGTAACTCATATGCAGACCTGGTAAGGTTACTCAATGTATTTCACATTTGGCCAAATCAATATAATCTTAAAAACCAGAGAGGTTGTTCCTGCTATTACAATGCCTTTTCATACTGTAATAAAGTCTCCATACCAGCCCCTGTAATTGTGAGCTGAATAATTCAGGTGTTTTGAGGTGTCTGATTTCACATTAAAGCTAAACTGAAGACTTTGACAGAAGCCTCTTATTAAAGGTGGGTAACAGATACAGCCCAGTGCAACCAGGTGAGCAACACTTCCATTTGCTGCTGTGTGGAATGTGTTTCTGCCATACTCTGTGTGTCAGTCAATGGAGAGCTTATGTAGAGCACAACAAAGCTGGGTCCTCATCTCAGTTCCATGGGAGTTTCTTCACCCCGTTGACACTACTGTCACCAAGGTAAGTTTGAGCTGAGGGTTTGCTTTTGATTTTTGTGGCATCTTGTTTTGTGTTGGTTTGTTGGCATTTTTGAAAGAAAGGAGCTCTAGAGTTACTCCAACTAATTAATCTTTAACCTCTTTGTTAGCTTGGTTATGAAATCTTTTATCCATAACATTGATTTAATTCAATCCCATCTACAGAATCTTATTACTTCAGGCAATGATAACATGCTGATTATATATAAGCTTGCACTTTGCAAGATTTTTTGTAAGCCCATTAAGTTTGCATAAGGAAGCCTGGTACAAACACAGAAGTTGAAGCCAACCCGTCTTTAGGCAGATGGGACTCAACATTTTCTAGTTATCACACTGTTTTGTGACTAGCCTTTTAAAAAATATATATATATATAGAAAAAACAGGAATTTGACGGCCCTGAATTAATCTCTAATATTCTTCTCCATCTGTATTGGCAAACTAAGCACTACGCTGCATGGTCCTGGTCATAAAGTTCACATGTTGCATAAAGATCAGATGAAGCTCTTATTTTCATTCAAGTTCACTTCAAGTCAACATTTACCAGACTGACCTACTTGGGTTTTGGTATACTCTTAACACCAAGTCAGTGTTTGTAGATCAAACCATAAATACAAGAGAACTAAATAAATACTTATCACTGTTATTAAATATGATTATCACATTTAAATCCCTAGTGAACAGCTTGTTACAAAATAAAAGAGTTATTCACACTACTTTAACCTTCTTATGTTTGTTGAATTCTATATCATTACAATCTAAAATTAATATTGATGTTTCAGGAAAGTGGTGATTTTCAAGTTGAAAAAGAAAGTAAAGAGTCCAATGTAACAAAAACAGCTGCCTTTGTGGGGGAGTCTGTTTGTCCATGTGCTGAATTCCAGTGATTTCAAACAGCACTGGTCAAAGTGCAAAGATCCATCCTATTTGAGCTTACTGAAGACCTGGGGACAAACTAATCAGGTCTGATCCAAGGTCCACTGTGCATTTCCAGGAAGCAGGTATTGTAAAATAAATACCATCATTGAAGTCTGATCAGGACAGAGATCTATTAAAAAACTCCTCATCTTCCCTCCCCCAGTTTAGCACAGCATGCAACCTCCTTGTCTTATGATGCCATATGAAGCTTTGCAACTGTTTTGCTGAGCTTCCTCAAGACTATGTTTAACTTGGTTACCCAAAGAAGGTCATGAACACATCCATGTTGCAAGCTGCTTATACAGTTTTTGCACAAGCCCAAGGAAATCCAAAAGGAGAAGTCACACCATAATTTGCATTCAAGCTGCCCACATCCTCTGCAGCCTCGCTACCTGCCTGAAAAACACGGTTGCTGTCTCTCTGCTGAATGTAGAATACTGATGTCCACTGTTAACAGCAATTAATCATTTCTTTGGGAAAACTTCAGTTAAAGATACTGTTGGCACTGGTTAATGTGTAATCATTAATTAAGGTAGACAACACTATCAGTTAGCCATTAAAAGGTATCCTGTTTTGGAGTTTTTTTCCTACAGGGAAAGATCATAGAATCACAGAACGGCTTTGATTGGAAGGGACCTTAAAGAACATTTAGTCCAACCCCTCTGCTCTGTGCAGAGACACCTTCCAATAGACCATGTTGCTCAAAGCTCCATCCAACCAGGCCTTGAACACTTCCTGGGATGGGGCATCCACAACTTCTCTGGGCGACCCGTGCCAGTGCCTCACTACCCTCACAGTAAAGAATTTCTTCCTAATATATAATCTAAACCTACTCTCTTTAGTTTGATTCCATTCCCTCTTGTCCTGTCACTACATTGTAAAAAGTCCCTCTCCATCTTTCTCGTAGGCTCCCTTCAGGTACTGCAAGGCCACAATTAGGTTTTAACTGAAGCCTTCTTTTTTTCCACAGATGCAGGAGAAGGTTGAATTCCAGAAAACCCTTACGCATCTTATCGGTAGTTTCATATTGAGCTTATCATCCTAAACCAGGGCAGGCCCAATGTGCTCAGAAGGAGAAGAAAGGAGGAGGCACCACACCCTGTCCTATGATTGGCATCAACAATAAAGCCCCGTCCTGTCCTCCCTACAGTCAATCCAAACCCCTTTATCCTGATTTACACCAGCCAACAGCACAGACTTAGGCAACAGTCATCAGTCAAAGAGGAGTTTTCATCTAGATGATAGTAATGCTGTTATGTTTTTTTTACCACAGACATCCAAGACCAGTTTCCTTAAGCCTGTGCCACAGCACTAACATGTTTGTAATGGACAATTACTTCCTATTTTCATGCCATACAGTCAAGTGCTGCCCAAAAGCTCCATATGTTGGCATGTGCAGTAAGAGCTGGAAATTGTTCTTCCTGAAATACCACAATTGCTTATCATTAGTGCTATTGATGCATTTCAACTTAATAAAATGTTGTAAAACCCATTACACCATTGTTAACTGTGGCTAAGAAAAGCAATCCTAATGGCATGGATGAATCCACAAGGGATTCCATAGTTTGATTTGTTCAGCCTAAGTCTCATAACAAAAAGGCACAAAGAAACTAAAGTAAGGTTTCAAAATCATACAGTTTCCTAATGATAGCTATAACTGTAATACTATTTTTGTAATACTATGTATTTAGAAAAAAATATTGAAGAAAGTAAAAGCATAACAGAAACTCCCTTTGTCAAACAGAAGTGATGCAAGTGGAAGATAAAAACCCTTTCAACCATCTGCTCAACTCTTATCCCTTTTTCTCCATATAGAAACACAAGTAGTCCCAGTTTCACTGAGCTCCTCTGGAGCCCTACACCCCCTTGTCGATCCAATGTGGCCCAGGCTGAGGCTGATTGACCTACCAGTGTTTTGTTCCTCATCTCACACTCTCAAATGCAAGTTTCTCTAAGGTCCCAGCTGTCACCTCCCTGCTCTACAGCCCCAAGGTTTCCAATGGAAGCTGGTGGCTCTGAGCAGGGCACTCACCATGTTGTTCAGGTGGGGATCCATCCCCACCTTTGGGGGTTGAAAAATAGCATTAAATGCAGTTGTGAGATTGATAAATGAGGTCTCATTATTTGTAGAACTCAGATCTTTTCACTTGCTTCCACTTAAAATTGTCAAGACTGAGACATCAGTGGAAGCCACTATAAGTTTTGGAAGGGGGGAGGAAGGAGAAGACGGAACAGGCTGATGTGCTGAGGTTCTGAAAAATTATCAAACAAGATGTGCCTTGTGTTAATGCTGAATGATACATCGCAGCAAATTCAGTATCACAGAACCATAACTGCTTATCACACTCAGCTGTGAGAATGGTGTACTGAGTTAATTGAGGTCAAGAATTAATTGCATGTCTTTCAGATAACACTTCTAAATGGCAGCATCTGTCTAAAGAGAAGACATTAATTCAAACCTTTTAGGCCAAACATTTACAGAGAAGCAGAAAGTCCCAGTCAGAGCAAGAACGTGAAAAAGTAAGCAAAATGTTATCTTGTCATAAAATGTGTCTTGATTGGCAAACTGTAAGTATGGATCAAAGCAGAAATATGCTGGAGAAAGAGCTCAATACAGCAAAGCATAGGCTTGAGTATTTAACCTGCTATTTAATATTCTCTTCTCTGTACTTGTGTGCTCCAAAGAATTTGCCTCCCCAACCCAGCCTTGCATCCTCTTTTCCACTGTTAATACTTCGTAATGACTGAGTTAGATTCTTACCAAAGCAAAGCTACCAAAGATGAACACAAAAATAAACAACAGTTGAAGAACAAATTATGTTGCATTTGTGACAGCTTGTGAGTAAGGGTTCTCAGGCTTGACTGGTGAAGAAACAGGATGTACCACGGGGTGATACTTGAATTCCAGACTATCTTGGTGCCTGAGATTACCAGCTGACAACCTAGCAGGGAGCAGCCCTGGCCAGGGCAATGTCTCAGACCTCTCCAGGAGTATCTAACATGCCCAGTGATAAGCTCTTTACCTGAAGGCAGGGAGGAATGGAAGCAGAAGCTTGACACCTTCTTGTTCCACACCAGCTATTGCTGTCTCATGTTGGGGTGGAGGCCAGTAATTTGGACTATGTAAATTATATTGCACATTCCACTCCCTACAACACACGCTCTTATTGTGGTAACTTCTGTCTCCAAGTGGAGGTAATATAGGAGTTGTTACATTCCTTAAATATTGATCATCTCTCCCCTAGGGATGTGGTCCACATTAAAAAACAAACAAACAACACCCCAAGCCAACCAACCCCAAACCTAAACCAACATCAGTCTTTAGATGAGTGCACAAAAACATTCCCTGGGCTCCCTCTCCTAGATGGCAGCAGCATCTAGGACTGCGAGCAAACATTAATTACACGTGCCCAAATCTACAGCAGAAAGGCACACATTTTAGGTGAGGAATCTCTGCCATTCATTATGCTGCCAGACACCTTCACACTTGTTCCTGGCCACTAAGTTTTCCCTGTGAAAGGTGAGCAAGGAAGGGAGCAGCTCTGACGCGTGGTCAGGCAGAGGCTGCCACTGGCTGTAGAGCAGCCAGGGTGATCTGTACTGTACACATGCACAGCACTGCCCAGCTCATTCTGCTCCTCCTCCTCCCTGACAGAAACTCACAAGCACCACAACTTTAGCAAAGGTAACTCCAGGGAGTTGCAGAAAGAACCACTAGGTACATTTGGAAGGACTGGGTACAAGCACTGCTGTGCAGGATTACCTGTTAGAAGCTGTGGGATATGTCTTGAGGAGATGGATGAAAAAGTGCAAGCTAGCAGCTGAGTGAAGACACAACTGAGTAGAATCCACTTGTGAATTTGCAGAATCAAGGCAATAGACTGCAGGGAAAAAAGTTGATCAAGCTTGCTCAAATACACTGTGTAATACACTCTGAAGAAGCCTTAATCATTGCACAACGTCAGGAAGATTTGCAAATCACTGCTGTAACCAACACACCCAGGAGCAGTCATTTTTCACCAGGATTTGCCAGAGGCCTTAGAAAACACTACTTGACTTTATGTTCAAAACAAAAAGATAAAAACATTGACTTGCAATTTTAGTCTTGCAATGCTGCAGCTCAGAGATCAGCAGCTGCCAAAACCCTACAGTCTCTGGTCACCATCTTTAAAAATAGATGAAAAATGAAATATCCTTACAAAATAAATGGATTAACATTCTGTTCCAGTAGAAAAGCAATGAGTATCACAGAAAAACTCTCTGTACCCTTGTTCACAGAGGCTCTTCACTCTGTGACCTGTGTTGCTGAGATCCTACCCAGCCTGTAACAGCTGATTGAGCTCACATTGAATTTCAGCTGAACTGTTACAAAAATCCTGCAGGGTTTCCACAAAAGGTCATTACAATGTACAGGATGAAAGGATATAAAAGAACATACAAGTTAAACAATATGAATTCCTGATTAAAAATAGTTCAGCTGAACCTAAGGATCATATAAACACCAAAGATGACTTTTTATAATCTGATCATGCTAGTCAGTGACTTCATTATGCAGGGAAACGTGAGCTGGAGTACTCAGATTTTTCAGTGCATTCTGCAGTTTCACATATAGAGCCATTTGCATGCATTCAGTTCCAGGCAAAGTCCACTGCTAAGTACATCTGTTGTCTGCACACAGAGCTCAACAGGGCTCCCTACATAAACACAAGAAAATTGAATTTTGAATCTGTGATACAATGCATGTGAAATCTAGCTCTTGCTACCATCTAGATTAAAAAGAATGCTCATGGACAAGGTTCTCGTTTTAGCAATTCGGAAGCACTAATTCTGTTACATTAGACCTAATCATCAAGAACATTTAAATTAGTCTTTCATCAGCAGAGCTTCATTACTTAACATGTGCTGCTATTTGAGTGCATTGATTAAATGCACTGTTAGTATTTCCTCCTCCTCAAAACTCATATACCTCGAGAACTTTTTCAGATTCTCTTTTAGAATTAATCTTTAAGCTTTGCTGTTACAGAAGTTTAAGTTTGTCCAGTTTAATTTCCACCCTCCTTCAGAGTAACAATTGCTTACATATACACAAATACTTTAAACACTTATATTCCTGAAGATGCAAAGCTTTCATGCATCTCCAAAATACTTTAGTAAGTGAAATGTCCATGCAACTGCAGCTCCTTCGACTCCTAGGTAGCCAAACTGATTAAAGAAACTAATTAAATAATTAATCACAAGTAGCATTCTTTGTAATGACTGGATTATTTTTCCATTACCTGGGTAACACAGATAAATATTTTACTGTATCAGGTTGTAAGTCTTGCCAGGCTTGTAATTGAAGTGGCCTGGAAGTTTAATATTTTAGAGAGGCACAAATGAGTCATGGTCTCAACTGCCTGTGCTGAGCATGAATTATGCACCTCATTTTAACAGCAGTCCAACACAGAACTATGGCAGAGATCCTGTGCCCTGTGTCAACCCTACAACAGCATTACAGGGATTTGTCCTACATTAAAGGAAACTTTTGTCTACATTCTGTTTAGAAATTCAAGTCCTGTGAATGGCTTGTGAATCCATCTAGACTGTTGAGTAATCAAATCACTGGTGAACAAATTATATCTCAGGCAGCACAGCTGTAGATTGCTGCTCTCTTGCTGGACAAAGTGCTTTCCACCTCTGCCCTTCAGCTGTCAGCTTTTCATTATCAGCACCACAGCTGGAACTAAGAATGGGTACAAATGAATCACTGCTCCAACAGCTGAACTGCTGGGACTGACCCAGGCTCCACAGCTTCTTTACAACTTGCAGGTCAAAGTCTTCCTGAAGGAAAGATAAAGGACAAAATGAGTTATGCTTTTATTGACATGTGATCTTAGTATTTCCATACTCTAGTGTACTAAGTAAATAATGTTATGTAATAATTTCTGTGAGCACAACAAGAATGCTGGGGTTTTTTATCTCTTCTAAAGGGCGGAGATGAGGAAATAACACAGGCAATAATTACAGTGATAAATTTTTAAATTGCTAATTTGCCATCAACTTTTGTCAACTGCAAGTCACACAAGTGCTGCTCAAGTCCCACCCAGAGGATGGAGTGGCAGCCACTTGGCTTGTAAAACTACTGTTAAGTTCCTGTGCTGATAATCCTTTACTCCTTGAATGGCAAAATATCAGGCACAGCCCAGCAAGACTGGGCATTTGAAGGTCAAACCAAAACTAATTGAATTGCCTAACAATACTGTTGGAAGGGCAGATTTTTATATATTTTTTTTCGGAAGGACAGATTTTACTGAGCATTTGGCTCTTTTTAAAATTATTTTTTAGCCACACTTCCTGGAGTCATATGCTAAAAATAAAAATGAGGAATGAGATTAGGCTAAATATGATTTATGGCTATCATGATTGCAGAGAAGCAGCTGAAAGTAAAAGCTCAAGAGATTAAAAGTGACATTTTTCAAATTTATTCAGATTGCATAGCAGAGTATTTGAGGTGGTCAATGCCAACTTCTCCCTGGGCTGCCTTGGAGCTGCTGGAAGTGGTCAAAGATTTACAGCAGGAAGAGGATGTCAAGCTCCCAGCAGTTTTTCATAGCAGAGTACATTTTCATCTCTGCCAGGAGGAGATAAGTGGTCACACACAGATGAGAACTCACAAGTCAGAAAAACCACATCACAGGTAAACAGGGGCTGACTTGGCAGTGCATGTCCGAAACCAGCACAGCCCGTAGGTGCTGTAATTAGCCATGACTGCAAGGGCAGTGCCCAGAGAGCACAAAGTGCAGCAGAAAGGCACCTCTCAGGTGATCAGACAGGCATCACAGAGGGCTCTCCCATCTGTCTTCTCACAGCAAGAGCTCACTGTATTTGTACTACAGAGCAGGCTTCACTGAAAACAAATTTTAAGTTCCATATCCCTCTGGATAAGCTGTTCTCTGGTGAGGTAGTGTTGACACAAATATATTCAGTGAATCATCAACATTCCCATCTGCCATTTAGTACACTCACCTCACTAAAGGGCAGACCTGAACATGAGTACCTGATCTGTACAAAACATGAGTTTTGTTGAAAAAAGGTTCAATTAAAAAAAAATTCATCAGCATGGCATTTAAAAATATTTTTTTCTCAAAAACATTAATTACCTTTTAAGTTCCTCACTGGTTTTGTTATCTTGCCAAATTGAACTACTGGAGGCATTGCAACACAGTTAAGAGTCATGGGGGTTGTGTCCTCCTTTTTCCTATACAAAAAGAAAAAAAAAATCCCTCCACAAAACAGAACAATATATTCTAGGACCATAGTGAATTCCTAAAACTCTGAACAGCAAAACAAAGAATTAGGGGTTTGAGGGTTGTTTTTATTGTTGTTATAAGGTTTTGTTTTGAATAGGAAAACCAACACAATTGGGTGCTTTTTTAGGGTCAGGCTGAAATACCAGAAACACAACTAAACATACAACCTTCAAGCTGGTCTTCTGGTTCATCTTTATTGCCCCACTTCCCTCAAAATGAAAATCAGTGTATATTTTTGTTCTTGACCTGATTTACACATGCTAACAGAAATACAAATCTCTCCAGTGGATCTATGATGCAGCTAGTACTACCCAGATGCAGTCAGGATTAATGCTCCCAGAAATTCCTACCCAACTCAGAAAGACTTGGTCCACACTAAAATTTAATCCCTTACAACAAGGAGAACCAAGGAAATCTCCTGCATCTCTCTCACATGGCACAGAAGGCTGTCAGGCAAACCTGTTCCTCTGCAAGGGTGAAAATGCACACAAATTCACTACAGGTGACAGAGATAAAGGAAATAAACTATTAGAGTTTGTACATTGGAGGGAGGATCAGCTCACTGCTTACATATATCAGCTTCACTGATGAGTAGCAATAATTAGCCTAATTAATTACAATTGCTTTTGCTCCTCCCTTGTGGAATGAAGGAAGGACCTTCTGAAGAGGTCAGACATCTTTTGTCAATTATTACAACTCCTGAAATTTGCTCTGTGTCTGAAGTGGGTGACCAGCTCTGAGAGGTCTCCATCCACTTCACTCAACGATCTGGTTTGGACACTGTCATTTGCACAGACCAATTTCTGCAACTACGTTCCCATGAAACTAGTACCAGTGGATTTCAGGCTAAGGGATAAAAGCCTAGCTTTAGACAGAATTTGTAAGTGTTCATGTAGGAATATCACTGGTATAAACTGCAATCAGACCTCTGCACACCTTGGGACTTTGTGAAGCAAGGTGAGTCAGAAGCTATCATCGCTCACCACTGTGAGCTGCTGCCCACATGCCCTGCTGGCAAATCAGGACATACTCAAGCATGCCTCACCTGCTGCAGAGCAGAGACTGACATGCACACAGGCTTGGCCCCAGCCACTGCTCCAAAGGGCACTCCTTCCTTCCTGTCCTTCTGTGGCCTCACTCACTCGTGGGCGGTGGCTCAGAGCAGCGGGAAGGCTGGGCAGCTGGCTGGAACTCTGCAGTGCTCTCTGCCCTCTCCAGCTGCCCACGCAGAAAAGCCACGGTTCAGATGCACATGAACACATGGTTTCCTCCAGGCCCTGTTAAATACAGAAATACACTGCAGGTGCACAGTCAGCCAGTCCAGCAGTTCACAATTCCAGGATACACCACACTCTTCCCCAGCATCTTTCTGGTATTGACTGCATTGACCAAGTCAGACAAGACAAACCAGCAGAAAAACACTCAAGCCAACTGGAACTGTTTTAACTGGATAAACTCATGATCTGATCCAAAGAGCAAAGCTGGAGTCAGGAATAATCACAAGAGAGAGTCCCTTTTCAGCACTGCCATACACCTAGATGGTGTCAAGTGAAGCATGAAACGGTACCCTGAAGATTCACCCACCATGTTTGGCAGAGTCCATCCATCCACATCACACTCAGTTTATATTTATCCCAGTCTCCTGCAGCTCAACTGCTACTCCTTGGGTTTTATCCATAGTTAGCTGTGTGTTAAGCATGGACAGCTCTTAATTTCACATTAACTGCATTCCTAAATTTAGAGCTTCTGGGAAGCAAGGAAGGGCTCTATAAAATGGATTGCCAGCAAGCCACATACTTAAAATGCTGAGCAAAGGTATTTTAAATCAGCCAACCCACATAAGTGTCTTATTTTATCCTATCCTCCTTGGAGCTTTGTAGTCACCATTGATACCCATTAAAAAACCCTTCCAAACAACTGCTTTTAGTAATCAAAGTTTTAAAAGACTTCTGGAGAACTCCACAATCAAATCTGAGGGGATGTGAATATAAGACTCCTTATTTATAGGGAAAAAGAAAAAGGATGATTTTTAAGACTGTGAAGTGGCTATGGCCTAAGTTTTTTATAATCTGTAAAATAAAACAGTTTCAGTATCTTCTTGACTGCTCTACTGGGTCACTGGTTCAGCTCTGATAAAAAGAAAAACCAGCTTTTTACTACAGTTAGGTGTCCAGTAGACTAAAGTATTTAAGGCATTGTTATAGGCTCTTTCTAACCTCAAAGACTTCTCTCTCAAAATTCACTGAACGCTGCTCTTATCTTATCTAAGATCCTTGGATCAGGAGGCTGAGGCTAAGTGCAAACTTCATTAACATACAACCAAGCTGTTCTTAATTTTGACAGCATCACTTGGAGGTGTGCAAGCAAGAGATGAAGCCCATATCCTAAAAGCAAATAAGAACACCAAAGAAATGCTTCCTATTTCTGAGCTAACAATCAGCAGAGTAGAGCAACTTTCTGAAGTGCAGACCTGGGATGACTGCTCACTGAAATGCAGCAATCTGTGACTTCAGTAATGAGTTTGAGCAGCTGGTGTTTGGCAGAGAGATGTTCCTTGGAGTACAAACAACTCAGGAACTATCAGGGGTCACTAAGATAGATAGGCTTGTTTCCTGGTGACACAAAACAGCACCTGGCTTAAAGATTGACAGGGGAGGGGTTATCTGCAACACTGCATAACATGCCTTGCAAGAAAAGCATGCAACTCTCAGTTTTCCTTTGATTTCAAGAAGTGTTTTTGTTTCAGTCACTCTCTCTGCTCTGGAGGTGAAAATGCCAAGGCTCTGGGTAAGTCTGCTTTTGCTTAGCATCTCAGGTTGTGTCCTTCGAGGCACCTATGTGCGTGAAGCAAGAGCAGCTCCCATAGTGCTGGACACAGAACTGCAGCAGTCAAGCAGAGAGAACTACCAGTTCTTGGGCTCTGCTCAACTCAGAACTGCTTTGAGAGCTGGCAGGGCTCCCAAGTTCCCCCCCTCTACCCTCTATATTTCCCCCCTGCCGTCTTGGTTTGCACAGTGCAGACACCTGAGTACACCTGCACTGCCACAAAAGGAACAGACTGTTCAGAGAAGATGCTGTCAGGAACTAAAAGGACATGTGTGTAAATATGCTGATCAAGGACACAGCAAGCACTTTTGGCAAACAGAAAGATGACAAGCCAGAAAAGAAATGAAGCTAATCTGAAGGCAAGATGCCTCCATACTGTGTGTATGAGATCTCTCTTTCTCTATATGCATACACACACACACTGAATATCACTCAAAAAATATTTTAGGAATGCAAGAAAATTCCTTCAAATCCTATAAATTCTTTCAGTAGGTTGGTGGGGTTTTTAACTAAAGTTGTCGTATCACAAAATAATTCTTAAAAGTTTATGCATATGTTTAAAGAACCATTGAACTTGCTTCCAGACCTGTGCAATTCCCATACAGTTTCATAGGATTTAAGCTGGAATCTATCCTCTATCAAATACAAAAACTTCAGCTATATTAAGGCATATCAGTCCTTGGGTAAAATGAGGGCATATCCAAGGAAACAAAAATAGGAAAGGAAGTCTAAGATTCCATGAATACCCATGATGAGTGCAACTTTGGGAATCACTTCTGAAATACACTTGAATGACCTTAGCAGGAGATTACACTCCAAATTCCAGGGGAAGGTAGAATCTGACAGCGGACATTCCTCCCCTGCCCTGCATTCAGTTCCACATTGCCTGGAGCAAGGGATCAGCCAGGAATCCAGAAATGACACTTCTGGACACATGCCTCAGCACATGTCCACAGGAATGAGAGTGGCAAGTACTTCCGAGAGTAAGTGGCTACACCATCCGTGGAGAAGTCAGGTCAAACTACAGAGCCTAAGCAGCAAAAACTATTGTCTTAATGCTGCACTGCACATACTATCAGCACCTCCAGTCATCTTCATTCCATCATCTCCTCCTGCTCAGCCCAACAATTTATCCAAGCTAGATGAAGGCATATCTCAATGATTAGGAACAGATCATGACGTAGCTGTCTGCATAAGCCCTTCTGTTGTTTGAATTCTGAGCAGCTGTCTCAGGACCAATGTCTAGCCACTGAATATTTTCTTTCTTCTGCCAGTAAGTGAAACAGATCTGAATTGTCTTCCATTATCAGTGTGCAGCTATGCATAGTAATCAAGTTACTGCTTTGTTTACTGAGAAACACTAAGGAGATTTAAGTTGGGTCCATATCTTAGAAGTGCCTTCCAAATTCTTTGTCGCACATCTTCAAGTACAGGCACCAGAAACCGAATGCAGGACTCAAACAAGAATAACCTCCCTGCTTCCACTAATAGTCAAGGATCACATTCACTGCTGATAGCTCCAACAGCAGCTTTCTGTATACTGCTGTAACTTTAACACTCTTCCTCACTTCTCTTTAGGTATTTTGAGACATTGTTTGCCATAAAATCCGTGGTTTCTGTTTGACAAGTGTATTTCCCAGCATATTAGGAATAAAATATACACCATGTTAGAAAACAAATAAAACACACCAAAAAATAACCTCACTGCAAATCCAACAAAACAAAACACTGTGCTTACATAAAAGGAGAATTTACTAATAGGTCCAGGGCCTTTCCTGATCAGCACACACATATAACTAACCTGCAAATGAATCAGCATGAGAAACTCTTCAGAGTTTAGAAATACAGGCATTTGTACAGCAAGCCACCTTCCTATACAAGCTAATTTCCAATAAAGTAGCAATTGCAATTCCTCCCCCTGCAATCTCCCATACCTAACATCCAGATTCTCAGGCTCCAAGTATTATTAGCTTGGCTTTAAAACTGATACAAGTTCTTGGAGTTGTAGAGGCCTCTCAGCTCAGGTGAGCAGATGTGTTTATAGAAGGAACACTTTTTCCAGCTGTAGTAGGGTTAATCTCACCAGCTCACAGACAGCTAAGCCTCAGGCCAGAGCAGGGCTTTCCCTGGATAAGGCTGGGGTTTGTTCCTACTAGGCTTCTCCTAAGTTTAGCTATGCACTCTGAACATCACATGACTTATGAGAAAAGTTTGTTCCCCAGCGTGGAAATATCTTGTAATTTCTGTGTTGTTTTGGAATGGCACCATCAAAGGTTTCCACCAACATATTGGTCAATAGGAGCAAGAAACACACATTCATTATGCAGGATAAAAAAAATCTCTTTGACCTCTAAGTCTNATACAGAGGTTTTTGTGGTAAAGACACTGATCTATGGCTTTAATGAAAAAACCCAACTGACCACAAAGAGTTCAGATCTTCAATCTGACAGAAAGCATACACAACAGCAGGTCAATGACCTCTTTCTGGACCATTTAACTAGCTGTAGCTACAGGTACACATATGCATATGTGCACACACAGCTGAATATATACACACACACCAAACTATGGGCATGGAACCACAAAAGTGGGACAGAAACCACCACTTTCCTCAGTCAGCTTGAAAGGCAGTGGCACTTTGTGTCTCCTGCTCAAAAGGAGTATCATTTATGGAGGATGCTGCTCAACTTTTCACCAATTCTGTGTCTTCTATTTCAACCTTGCATCCCAGTTATCACTTCTAGTTAGGTTTACAGCCTGACCAAGGTATGATATCTAGCATCATCACTTCCAGTTTGTTTGGGTTTTTTTTGGATAATCTCCAGTCAAGAGGAACTGCTATGGGAAAACACAGCAAAAAATTCTTCATCCTGCTACACAAAAGAAGCCTCAGCTTACAGCAATTCATTACCATATTCTCTGCACTTGAAGCAAGCAAAATCTGTAAACTGAAGTCAGCTCTAGAATGAAATCAGATTGAAGAAATAACAGTATCATGGCAATTTGCTGATATAATAACAATAAAAACTTCTGCTCCAATGAGAGGGATTAACAAGCTGAAGTATGTAAGAAGTGCCATCCTTCCCCTTCCTCACTCAAGCAGGTCCTGCTTTCCTACAGAGTGATAAGCAGAGACTATTTATGAATATCAGGTGAAGGTCATGTTATATCAGCTACTGCCTGTAAGTCTGGATACAGTTCAGCCTTTTATATCACAAAGGAAGTGTGAAAATTATGTATGAAGCAGTGTATTTCTGAAATTATTCTGGATCAATTTCTAGAATTGGCAAAATTCTATTTCAAGTTGTCCTGTAAAATTAACAATTAAGCTTAGCAAGCTGGTCAAAGAACACATAAAATTACAAAGTTTTGGTGTAAAGGACTCCTTTTAAAAAACAAAGCTGTTAACTTGCAAGCTGTCATTCATTTTAATTTCCCTCTTAAAAGAGGAAATAAAAAAACCCCAACAAAACAAAGGTTTCAGAAATACAGATCCATGAAAATTTAAAAACAACATGGTAATATCTTCCATATCATCTGAGAGACAATGATTATTCCCACCTGTAAAATTCTGCCTCTTGTAAGCCTCCTTAGACAGCAACCCCTCAAGCAGTCTCCTCCCTCTGCAGTGACTGGGTATCACAGGTGAACTGCAATTTTTTTTCTTCCAGCTGCATGCATTAAGTAGTGCTGAAGAATTTTAATAACATACATACACCAGCCAAATATTGGAACTTGCTATTAAAATGTCAGAAAAAGAATCTCTGGATATTCCTGCCAATTCCTTTACATTAAAAGATACACACCTAGAATTACACTCATTTCTGTATAACCAGCCAAAGTGAAGTGTTTGCCAATGTCCTGTAAGCCTGACATTAGAACCTATGTGCTTCAAAAAACAACAGCATGGAAAGTACCAGTCAACAAGCTTAGTGTCCCCTGCTATTGTAGTTTGTGGACCCTGCTGGAACAGGTTTGTAAACAGAAGTTGGAGATCAGGTAGAAGTTCTTATAGTAAGAGCACAACTCCAAATTTGAACAGCTGCCTCTGCTGAATCAAGTTCAAATTTACCCCAGATAATTTAAGAAGCAACAAACTGGCCTCTGAGACTTTCCAGGAGAAGGTTGTAATAAAAAAATTTTAAAAAAATTTAAGAAAGAAGTGTCCAGAAAAAGCTGCAACGTCAGTTGACCAGGAGGAAGTCACCTGTGGGACTCAGAAGCGTGAGTACGCGGTTCTCTGCTGCTGCTGCTGCGATGGAGGCTGCCCCTGCTGCTGCTGGAGACGAACCTGCTGGGAGTATGGATCCTCAAGAGACTTCACAAAAATAGTTGTTTTAGGCCCAGTTTTCCAGACAGTACCATTTGAGTCTATCACAGAGGACTCCACGGTGATGTTGTGGGTGCCAAGGATCACAAAGTTTAGCAGGAACTGAGTGCTGAAGTAGTCGTTGTGCGGTTCCACCCTCTGCTCCATTTCATTGGTCATGTTGTCAAGAGGAATCTGAGAACACAGATGGAAGGTTAAAACACTATTTTACATAAACTTGCTAAAAGTAAGTTTTCAGCTTTGCACTTGAAGGAGAGAGGAGAAAAAAGGAAAAATCTGTTTGCAATTCTCCTAAACCAATACATGTGCCTACTTGAGACAGCTTGACAAGCTAACAAGTCATCTTCCACCTGAGGTTCTACTTTTCCACAAAGTAATGTGAGTCAAACATCATACACTTCCTAGTCCTGTTCTTTTACAAGCCATTGACTTTCTCCTATTCTCCCTCAAAAAAACCCCAAACAACAAAACAAACAAAAACCTGACTCCAAAACCCACCAAAACAGGCCTTTCACTAAGTATCACATGTTAGCAGAACCTAAACCTCAGGCATGCAACCTTTGATAAAACTGTTGACTTAAGTTTAATACGTGTCTCCTCAGATGCTATCTGATTTGGACAGTCTGTCCTCATGATTTCCACAAACAGAATAAAAGAACCTTAAAATGACTATAAAAATTCTAGAGACTATGTGGTAGAGAATAATCTACTCCTGGCTTGGTTTTTTTTCCCCTCTGTGGAGTTTTATATGATATATAACTAGGCTGAGTTTCCCTCATCTCAGGCAGATTCCTAATGACTTGTTCTGAACATCACAAAGCCTCTTTGTTTGGAAGAAGAGCTGTTACAAAAAGGTATTGACATACTGCAGACTTAAAAATCCCAGATCCCCTCCACAAGTTATGCTTGGCTCTGGCCAGTGCTTGAATGTCAACTGGCAGGAATGAAAGGATTACAGAACCACCCCCATTCATCTCATCCTGGAAATTCTGCTACCCAGAAACAAACAAAAGAACAGCAAAACAAGCTTAAGACTCCTCTTGGCTCTATTCTATTCCACACCTTATAGTCTTGTCCAGATTTGCTCTGCAGCACTGAAGAGACATTCAGACAGACAGACTGGATTTTACGGAAAAGGCCTGGTTTAGATCCATGCTGAACCACTCCTTCCACCTTGAGGGCCAGCTGCTGGTTGTTCTGTACTGCTATAGGCTCTGCTGGGTTCCTTGGAGATGGGGATAGAGCAAGCTGGAACACAAGTAAACAGATCAAAATGTAATTATAAGCCTCAGAAAAGCAAACAAAATTCAAGGATGAAACAGGACACCTTCTTATAGAAAAATTTCCAAGGAGAGGTTGGGTAGGAAAATCAGCAAATGGAAACACAGACATTATCAGACTCATTACTATATTATTTAATAAACATCAGCAGCAATACCAGATATAATCTTTGTATCAGTTTCATTTACTTCACTTCTTCAAAAGATGTGGAAAAAAAATCTTCCAGACAACAACCATAGGTATACTAAGCTGAACAAAGAAGCAACATGGAATAAGAGTAAACATTAAAAACTTAAGGCTTTCACTTTTCTCAGAAAAAAGGAGCACTTGAGTAAAACAAAAAAACCTCATGACCTTAGTCATATATAGTCATTCTTAGTCAATGAGTTGATAGATAGGACAATTTTCTTCCAATATAGCGAACATTGCTTTTTAAAGGAAAAGAAAAAAAAAAAAAAAACAAATACAAATCTATAAAAGCTGCCCTCCCAGGACTAGAATTATTTAGCTTTGCAGACTCAGAATCAACAAAAATTCCAGGTACATTTTACCTTTAAGGCTTTGCAATCAAAGAACTGAATCCTACTTGCTAAGTGACAGTCTAGTGGTTCTGAACAACCATACATACATGCTATTCAAGTTACTCCTAACAGATCAACCCAAATGCTATTTGCAGTTATGTATCTTCACTAAAAATCCTTAAGCTTTGTGCCTTCAGTAGGGCTTTTCTCATGAAGTAAAGACTTTCTAAAGAAATTTGAGGCCATATTTGAGCAATACTTACCTTAATACTTGTAGACTGCAGCTTTTGGAAAAAGTACCTTTGAAATGAAAGGGGCACCTTCAACAAGGCAATGACAGCATTGCACAGACAAGCTGTATGCTGCAAGAAACAAGAGCCAAAACAATTGAGAAAAAATATCATTCGTGACACAGGAAAAAGTTATGTACTTGAGGTACTGAAACAGCAGAAATTTCCATTTTAAGTCAAAAAATACATTAATACAGTCATAGAATTATAGCCACTAAGATTACAATGACTATATTCAGCCTCTGTTTATGTTCTGCCCCTTATTGAAGGAAGTATTCTACTCTGGAAAAAAAAACCAAGGAGGTCAAGCAAAAGACAAATACAAATCTTTCTAGTCCTAGTGTTAGAGTCAACAGAGCAGGATCTGCTTGAAACACTCCTACACAAACTCTCAAAAAACAACTCCCCTCCAAGCAAAAAGACTGGAATCTATCACAACTTAATGCAATAATTAAGTAAGTTTTCAGCCTCTTGTCTATTCTTTCTTTCCCTGCTGCACCATGCCTCTGGCTTAGATGAACACAAGCAGTGCCACTGGAGTCACCAAGCTGCTTTGGTGTGCAGCCAGCCATAACCAAGTTTACAGGGTTTACCTTTGCTGTGGTTCACATGATTTATTCCTCTATTCTATTTGGAATTGGTAAGGACTGTTGGATTTAGAAACCAGGCAAACAGATGCCAACCATGACAAACCACCTTGCTCCCACTGACATGCACTTCAGCTTTAGGATGTTCCTGAGCAGCAAGAGCCAAAGGCACCAGCCCTGTAGAGGAGAGCATTATCAGCTCCCTGTTTGCAGCCAGCACACTCCACACTGTGCTCTCTGATGCCCTGCACTGATAAGAGAAATGCTACACTCACAAAGCACAGTGTTCACCACCAGGGACCAAAGCTAGGCTGCTGTGTGGGAGCAGGGGAATTCCTTCACAGCAAGAACATGAACAAGGAGAATGTGGTCCAGTGTTTGCATGTGAGTGTGGTGAGGGGTCTGACAGAGACCTGACAGTACTTGTATTTACCTCATCTGCTGTGCTCCTAGGATGGGAATTTTAAAAAGATTATTTTTAATCAGACCAGTAGGGTTACAGATGTTTTAGCAAAATGGTTCTTGAAGTATTTTTAAACAAGTGTGTCTCTGTAGAGATCATTTGTGCCAATAATTACCTGAGAATGCTTCCCAGCTTCTTGCCAACCACAGATATATGGAGTTCTGGGGTTTTGGCCCCTTTCTCTACACAATATACATTTAAAACTGTTACTTGCCAAGTAAGACACAGGAGCATACTTCCTGTTGAGGGATTCCACTTCCTCTAGTACATGATTAAATACAGACATCATTCTTCTTTCATATTCACTTTCAACATGAGCTGTTCCATTTGAGCTATATTCCTGGAAACTAAAAAAAAAAAAANCTAACTTACTTTCCTCACCATAACCTGGAAGGCACACTACCAAACAGACATGACAAGACATTACAACATGAAATCCATTAAGAAATGTCTTTCAAACTGTTTACTCTGTTCTTTAAATTATTTTTCCACTATAACACTTACCCTTTACATTTAAATCTTTCTTAATTACCATTTCTTCACCACTTCCGGTCCCCACCCTCTCAGCTGAAGCAGTGACAGGACTAACAGACTCAGCATACTTACTTCCCCTGGCTTTTATTTAATCCTGCAGTGTTTATAACAGTCATGAAAGTCTCACAACACAAAGCAAGAATGCCAGTCAGAATTAAAACTAAATCTCAAAGTTTATAATCTCCTCCTTTGAATAGAACTCCCTCTCATAGACACCCAGCTTCATACAAATTTGACTAATACACCTTCTAAGCAATGCTTAATTCATAATGAGTACTACAGTCACTTAGATGTTCACTTTTATTAGTAGCTATAAAATCACTGAGAGATTTTATCCACAGTGTTTTCCATTTAATCTCAGCCTCGGAGTTTTAAACAGTGATTCAGTTAATCAGTACTTCAACGTTGTTTTCTAGTGGATTTAAGTTCACTGTTAGAAAAAGAGCCAGAGGTGATGGCTTTACATTAAAAATGTGAACTAATTTAGTGCATGTATTTTCACAACTTTGAAGGAAGCTAAGGTGCACTTACAAGTGCAAGCAACAGGTATGGGATCTAACACACAACAACACAAATTAAAGTAAGTGGCTAAAGGAGAGATTAGAAGTTCAAGTCTATATTTAAGGTAACTCCAACATAGTGCTCTCAAGTGCAAAATCAGTATGAAATTCAGAACCAAAAAGAGAGTCCCCAGTCTGCCAGGTACAGCACAGCAGCAACAGATCCTCAAGCCTGCCCAGAATATAATTAGAAATGTCTACTGAGAAACTTTCTGAACATTCCTTAAATTCCTAGGTTTAAAGCTCCAAGGATTTATTAATAAGCAGAAAAGGAGAATGCAGTTTATCAAACCTACCTTGCAGATTCTGGATCCAAAATCAGAGCTTCTATTGCATGTGAAATCAACAGGCAGCTCTGCTGTTGTCTGATATTAATACTAAGGAGTTAAAAGACTTTCAAAGTTGGCACCTAAAGCAAGAAATGCAGTGTATTTAGTGGAACTTTTCCTTGCTTCTGTGAAGTAATCCTACAGTCACTACTCATTTAATGAACAGAAAGCAAGAACTGCGAAAATACCAAGTTATAAGCTGCTCCAATTTTTGTGTTGCAACTTGTTTATCAAGTAATTCCAAACAATAATATGGTAATGTTTATTTTCAAATAGGTTTTAAACAATTGGCAGCTAATTTTTATGCTATTAACTTTCAAGATTACTTCATGCCAGTCTTCAAAGAAAAGAGGATTCTTATGCTTCATGCTGAGCACATGAGAAGGAAAGTGGACAAACCCTAGGATTTTTAAAGGATACAGTTCTACATTCCTTAGAGTTGCTGAGTCTGCATCAAAAGATGACTGATAGAGATCTCCATACCGTGTAGCCAAGTTTCGGAATTCCTCCATTGAGTGTTTCATCTGCAGAGACAATGTTACTAAGCAAAAACACAAAGCAAAGCAAAACAAAACCCCACACATCCAGAAAACCACAACACTGTAATATACAACACTGAAGGAGTAAGGTGGCACATTGCAGAAAAATTTGTGAAGTTCTTGCTTCTTCACTCAGATAATGATTACCAAAGCGACAGACTGTTATCCACACATTAAACAGGTACATTTCCTGCACCAACAAAATCTCCTTGGCTTAAAAACAAAGCACAAGAAAAAATCTCCATCAACAACCTCCTCCATCCCCTACTGGTAAAGCAAACTGCTCTGTCTTTCCATGACCACCCACTGGTTCCTTCTTGCAGACTACTTGGATTTAGAAGCAAACCTCCTTGGTGCTCTGTATGGAGAGTTGGCAGCTGCCAACTCTCAGCAAAAGGAGTTGCAGAATCATCTTCAGGTATACATATTCTTCCTTAGTGTACTCAGAGTGTCTGAGGTGTTTCAAAGCAAGGTGTGAAAAGCCTTGCTGCAAGTTTGAGTGTACCAAGTGACTTGCTACGTGCATATCCTTGGAAGCCATGTGCATGACTGGAGGAGAAAACACACGTGCACATTCAGCTTCAAAACACGGCCTGCTACAGGCAGGTGTTTTCAGAGCTACAGGTGAAAACCAAAGTCCATGATTCAAAAAAACCCACTTCACAACTACTTTTCATTTCTTTTGTCAAATATGTTTGCTGAGAAGCAAAATTCATACCAGAGTCACAAACATAACTGCACAAGAGTGGAACAGGAGCACGTGCCTGGTTGGAGATGCGGCCACACCTCTGGAGATCATTCCCCGATGTCATAGCGATCGTTGTGGCAATAGCTGGGGGTGGACTTGTTTTTAGGCTGTTGCAGGTACAAATAAGTTGAGAAAAAGCTTGCAAAAGGTCAATCCTGAGTTTCACAAATCCACACTGAAAGCTCAGAGGATTAAGTGGTGTACTAGCGGCCTGAAACACAGTAATAGGCATGTTGGCAAACTAGGTCAACAGCAAAAATGATAAAATTACACTGCAGTGTCACTGAACAGTCTCATCAGAAAACTGAATCTCAAGTTCAATTCTAAAAGCTGCTTTTTTAAAACTACATTTAGCAGGTTTGCTCAATTTCAATCATACTAAATATAAATGACATAGAAGTTACATAATTACTAAGTCATATTCCAAGCATGTCACCCTTGTAACAAATGTGACTTAAGCAGTTCAAATACTGTTAGGGGCACCTATTTCCTCTTTTTCCAAGGCCATGCCATTAGGTTTCAAGTGACATTAGACCCGATAGTCTTTACCATAAGAAAAACTACACTGAATTGGATGGCAGACAAGAAACACGAGGACTGAAAAAGTGATTCTCTGCATCAGCCAGAAGAGAAGGAATTGGCTCAAGGTACCCACAGCAAGAGGAAGGGGTGATGTTCTTTAGAACTGTGAAATGGACCATTTGATGAAGACAAGAGACACAGTCTAGTGGTAACTAAGAACAGTAAATAACAGAATTCCATGAGGGTAGACAAGCTGCTATTGTTCAGAAAATACAGTTCTATGAAGCTCTGCTCCCTAAGAGCTTATCTGACTTATAGAAGCATCTGTGACAGCTTAGGACACCCAGAAGGGGGTAAACTGCAGTACTCAAGGTTTGATACTAGTTAAGCCAAAAATCCACTACTTATTTTCCTTAAATTGTTGGATTTTGAGAAGAACAAGCCCTCTCCAAAAACAAAGCACTGGGACTTTCTCTTAGACGCATGTCTATCTTCCCCAGTGCTTCTTATTCCTTACCAGGTCATTTCTCAAAGCAAGAAGTTATAATCTACCCCAAAACCTTACTAAGAACCATTTCTTTGCTGGCAGAAAACCAGCTAAATTGGTTTCTCACAAAGCATCACATCATCTGAGAACTGGCCCACTACTGACTAAAGTGAGGAAACAGCCAACTGCAACCAGTTTAAACTACTGAACTAAATTTCAACTGAAAAAATAAGACTATTTCATATTTAAACTATTAAGCCTCTCTCATCTATCACTTTGTTTTTCCTTCTCCAAGGGCACAAAAAAAATCCCTTTTGAACTGGAATTGCTCAGTTTATTTTGCAAGGATGGTTTCAGACAACCCTCTGTGGAAGAGGGCTACACTGCACTGTAATTGCTCTACAGAGACTAAATGCTTTTAAAGAGTAAAGTACTCATATCAGAAAATCCAGACATTTTTAGTAGCACAAATTGGACTTGAATCTTGTAAATGGAAATATAAGCTTGTCTCATTAATACTGCAATTTACCTTATCTGCCATGGGCAGTGAGTTACAATTCTTTCTGAAAGTGACAGAAGCATGGCTTTGGCTCAGCCAAGTTCTTCAAACACCACCACTTGCTCTCAACGTATTTGGAATCGCTGCTGCTTAACCAATTGGTGCTACTTAACCAGCTGCTTTGTTCAAGTTTTCTACCTTTAGATTACCAGCAGTGAAAAATAAACCCAATACTTCTAATAAGACACAAGATCTGTGCTAGAAAGAGCAAGACCCATGCAAAACCTTTGCTAACTCTACAACCAAGCACACAGCAAGACAGATGGGGACTGTGGTCAATATGCTCCCTGCAAGTCCCTGCTCTCCCACAGGGAGAACCTCTTATCCATACAGCAGAGGGACTTCTTTCCCTCAAGTGCACCAACTCCCATGAAAGAACACTCTGCAGTGCAAGACAGAGTTTTATGTTTATCAAGGAGGAATTGAGAAATTTTCTGACAAGGCGCTGTCTGAACATTTAATCGTTGCTAAACTGGGCTGGCTGAACATCTGCAAGAGATTTACTGACACTGTATTTTTCAGCTACAAAGTGGAGCAGCTACACAAGGCTCATCACATGCACCACTGGTCTGTGGTACCAGCAGTGCTGAATCATGCTTTGCACTGAAACAGCAGCAACAGGAAAGCTCAAGTCAGAGGAAAGCCAGCAAAAGCCTCCAGCAGCAAGGCTGCTGCATGTCACATGCATTTTATGGCACTTCGTTCCCCTTGGAGAGGCTGAGTTCTATAGACAAGCAGTGAGTGGCTTCTTTTACAGCTGACACACTCAAGCACGGCTGGGAAATTGTCCAGAGTGATGCAACAAGTCAGCAACAACCAGCAGTAAAACCCAATTTCCTCCCCTCTAACCTACAAAACCTATACTCACTCCTCTGGACCACAACCATCCATAAGGAGGGCACTGTGACCACAAAAGCACTATGTGCAACAGGAACTGAAGTCAGCAGAAGAGATGAAGACAGGAATCCTTCAACAGAAAAAAAGCCCCAAACTCCATGGAAGGGGTAATTAAATTACTAGATCACAGTATGACCTATTTAAGTATGTTATTTTCCTGCCTTTATTAAATATTAACATCTAATTAGATGAGGTCCTCCTCTCAATGTCCTCTTGATGTTAGAGAAATCTTGAAGTGTTGAATTAAAAGCCTGATTCACTCAGCCAACAGTTAAAGACAAACACTTCAGGAATGATGGGTCTTTCAGAGGACAATACTAGAAATTTATGTCATTGCAGCTTATTCAGGGACATTTTATTAATAAATAGTAATATCTGAACTTTATTAAGCAGTAATGTCTGAATTGTCATGACCCTAACTGTCCAGTAACTAAAACAACAAAGCAGCTTCACTGAAAGGCACACAGAAACTGTAAAGATTTCTTCATGGAAACTAAAATAGGAAAGAAAGTATTGTGTAAAGCTGGATCATCTTTGCTTAAGAAGCAACTTTACAGTAGGAACTGAAGGTCCTTAATCATTAATGCTTTTTTTTGTTTATGTTCACAGACATCACACAGCTTCTTGGTATTTTTACCACCTCAGAGAAGCAGAAAGTATTTGCAGAAAAGCAGTTGGATTTGATTAAACTGAATTGTCTTTCCTCTTCTTACTAGATTGCCTTTAGGATTCCATGAGATCACATTGTCAAATAGAAGGCAACATGAACTCAGCAGGAGGGAGGAAGACATTTGAATCCCTCTCTATATTTCAAGAAGACAGGAGCCAATTGAGGCCAATTCCCAGGCTTGACTATTACAATAGCTTTTATTCACCCAAAGCAAGGAGTGGAAAATTATAAGTATTGTAACTTTAATTAAACAACATCTGTCACATTCCATATGATCTGATCAAGGCAGGAAATGAGGGGTGGAGGGAGAAGAAAAAGCAAAGAGAAATCTAGCTAATCACACCTGGTTGAGTTACAGGATCTTTTCTCTCAAGATGCAGTGTGTTACAACTGAGATGCCTGCAGAGGAGAACCAAACAGAGTCTGGCAGATGCCAGAGATGTTTAACAACTTTTCAGAGAGTTAAGAACAGAACCCAAAGAGCCGTGCTGCAGCACCCAGAAACATCACCACTAGAGATGTGTGCTGACCGTCAGCGACGCTATCCCTTTGTGGTAGGACTTTAAGGCTTCGGCGATGCAGGAGAGCGCGGAGCTGTAGTTGTCCTCCTGCAGGTCTGTCAGGCACTGCTCTGCATGGGAGAACTCCTTCAGGCTGTTCAGCCAGAAGTAGAAGTGCTCTGAAGCCACTTGGGTCAGCAGGCTCTGGTACAATTCTCTGGCCATGTCATGGTTGCCCTGTAATGACAAGAATGTTTCTGAAAGGGGATGTGAAAGAAGGCTGGGGATTTCTACAAAACTTACACAAATAAGAAAGCAGGAACATCTTCAGAGCTACTCCCAGCTTAAAAACAGAAGTAGTGAAACTTTTTCCAATTATCTGATTGTGGCAATGCTAATAATAAATAAAAGCACAAGCGCTTACTTTATAGAAATACCAGCCTATAAAAATGTATAGTATTTATTTACATAAGATAATTCAATAAGATGAGAGAAAAACCATGGAAATTTACCTCAGCATCTCATACTAGGGTTTCTGTGTAATTCTAACCCAACTGTGAATTTACTTAAGGGAAAAGGGGAACAGTATATTTTTCTTCCTTTCTTTACATTGAAGAAAGAGAACCATACACCACCAGGGTGACCTTCACATTCTGAAGAGCAGTCAGACAATACTGATTAGGTATGTGCTCAAGAAAGTGCCAGTACATCACTTTCTTCTCAAATACTCCAAAAGGACAACTGAAAAAATAATTTTGTTGGGATGAATGTCCCAAATGACATATATCTGAGTCTGCATTCCAGGGAATTAGGAGGGAAAGTGATTTTTATTTTTTTTTCCCAATTCACTTCTTTCTCCCAAGTCCTACGATTTTCCTTATTCCCTTACCCAATTCAAAGAAGTCCCTGGTATTCCTTCAAACACAGCAAACCATTTTTCTCCAAGTATTTTCACTTACCATCCTGGAAGCCTGCCTGGCTATCCTGTAGGCTGTCCATCCATTGGAGGCATTCTCAAGCTGCTGCTTGATAACAGTTTTGGTTTCTGTGGACAAAGCTTTCTGACTGGAAACAAATATCACTGTGGCAAGAGAAACCTAGTAGAGAGTGGAGCAGTGAGAAAGAAAGTTATATTTCAGTAACTAAAGAAAAGAAGAAAAAAAAAACATTTCTGTTTTATTTTGGGCTCAAAACTACACAGAAGATTACATATATATGTATTTTAACTGCAAAACTTCTCAGTCATATATCTTTTAAATAGTTACAGCAATCCAAGTATTTCTTGTAGATAAAAGTAACTTTCATTTAAAGAATCTCAACTCTGCCTTTTAGCTGAAATATTTCAAATGCTCCAAGTAAATTAATAGAAAGCTTGTAACTTCTTTTTTAAAATTCAAATTCTTTCCCAAGTAGATGTGATGAAAGCATTTTTCTCTCTTACAGTATATTAAGTCATTTGCCTCAGAGCACCCTATATAAATGGAGCTAGCTGCCATTTGGCCTTTAGACACTACTTTAGAGATACCCCAATAATTTCAATAGCCAGGTTTGCCTAAGCAGTGCCATCTGCTGGAAAATCTAATGGAATACACTGCATAGTACAGCTCCATCTAGGAGATATTTCTACATTGGATACTGACATATGGAGTTAGAAATTAAAACAAAATTGAAAATAGTAGTTACAGACCGGCACATCAACCTGGACACATAACAAATGCCTTAGCTGCCTTTTAAAATACAATCCATCCCCAACTGTTTATACAGACTTTACACATCAAGGGAGGTCTTACCAAGAGTTCCTGCTTTTTATCTGTGGCAGATTGTCCAATTAATTTATAGAGGTCCATTAAGTCTCCTAGCATCCCATCTGCCAAGACAGGCAGCTGCATGGCAATGGCTGCCAGGCAGTGGCACATGAGGATCCTGGCATTGTCCTGGGCACTGTGCAGCTGTGCCAGCAGGGATTCCACCACAGACTGGCTCAGGTGAGGGCGGCACTTTACCAGCTTCACCATGCAGGTCAGCGTGATCTGCAACTCACAATCCACAGGCACCATCAACACAATGTCCTCAAAACCAAAAAAGCCAGGCACACTTACTTAGCTGCAACCAGGACTGCAGAAACACAGATCTGGTATTTTCAGAACTCTGTACTCTACAAAAGATGAGATTTTTCCAAGAGTCCAAGTCTTTGTCCCTGAGCTACCAGCACTAAAACACATCACAAATTCAAGAAACATTAATAGTCTCTCACACCACCAGCCTTTAAGGTAAATAACTAGAAAAATTACTGATGGTTTCTGAAGTAGGAAAATAAGAATAACCATTTATAAAAATGTTGTGATAATGTACATTGCATCTCTATCTCCAAAAAGCAAGTTGTCTCCAAGATTCTCTTTGTCCTCCAGGGACACCTCCATCCAATGTTCATGTTTTATTACAGCAGTTCCTCTGAGAGGATTTCTCCCTGCCACCTGCAACAATCCTCTTATCCTAGAGCTGAGAGGAGTTGTACTATAGCTATGCTCAGTTTCTCTACTGCTCTGAACTCCGATTATGGGCAAACCAGAAAAATCTTCTGTTCCCTCCAGTCTGTTATGCTTCCACCAGAAAGGATCTGGTGCACACCAGCCTCTCTGTTATACAAGCTGGTATTATAACTTACAGCTGTGAAGGAGAAGACAACAGTAAAGTCACCTTTAAGGTTGCCTGAGCTCCTGGGCTGTCATCTTGACTACAGAGAACAAGAAGAGCTTCTAAGCCAAAAACTGCATCTTGCTCCAAAGGCAGAAGATCTACAAAAAGGAAAAGAGTTAGTTTGTTCTCTGTTCTGTTCTCTGACCATAGTTGGTGTAATGCTTGCACTGCTGTTGCAGTCATGACAATTAAGAATCTTCCCAACACTTCTGCTTTGCCTTACTTTGATGAGAAACAATTCTGCCATTCCATGTCTTGGGTAACTATTCAGCAGCCCCACTGACACTTGCAAAGCATGCATAAATCTTGGGACTAAGACTTCTAAATGCCCTGTTATTATTTTGCAACAGGCTCTGTGCAAAGGGCTTTCAAAGGCTGACCAACAACTCACTAGTCTTACAGCAAAGGTAAAACAAGCATTCATTTAGTATGAGTTCTATTGTGGGCAGTAATTTTCTCTGAATGAGACAAAGATGGAACCTTCCCAACCATTCATAAGACCATACAGAATATTCCCCACTAGACTGCAGTCCCCATTCTCCCTAACCAGCATGAGGGATCAGACAGATTTACAGCCAGGTTCACAGACAGGACGAGTTAATCCATGTTAAGTGCATAAGCCTGACTGTAAACAGAACCACTTCACTGCCCTTGCTTTCCCTTACCTTTTTCCTGGCAAGAGGCTGAAATATTGGTCAGAATTCTCACTCCATGAGCTGCAATGCCACGGTTATTATGGTAACAGCACTCCTGTGCTAGTTTCACCAAATCAAATGACCTTGCAGTTGTAGTTGCTGCTCCTAAATAAAAGCAAGGCAAATGGAACATAAAATTGCACAGTCCATAAATACACCACAGATCTTTAAGTACATTTCTGCAAAACCATTATACTGATTTAGGGTTTTTTCTTATGTTTAAACAATAGAATGAAAATATTTTTCTCCCTCCAGACAAACCCAGAGACTCTCTCATTCTTGAACACTACACAAGTTAGACACATGAGAAAGAACATTTGGACCTAAAAGTTGATGTTTCAGGACTCAGAGAAATATTACCTTAAGAAATATTATGTCTGATTAAAAAAAGCTGATGAGTCTATTAATTATTAAGCCATGCCAGAATGACTGAAGAGGATGTACTATTTTTTTTCCATTTCTGCAGCCCATGTATTTGAGCTTATAACACTCATTTGGGCAGTCTGGCTTTCAAGAAGAAAAGAGTGTGATCACAATTTTGAGAACACGATACCTTGCAGCACTTTTAAATGTCTATTCTTTTCCCACAATTTCTCCAGACTATTGTCACAAAGCAGAAAGGTGCATCTGGTACTGCTGTAGGTTAAAAGCTCACAAGGGGGGCAGAGTAACATGCCAGTCCACTCTTCCACCATGAAGACTCCCTACTACACAAAAATTATGCAAATCCATGTTTTCAGAGCACCTTAAGCAGAATGCAGGTCAGCCATTTGAGAAGGCAATATGCTCCTTCACAAAATGAAGAAAACTTGAAGACCCAAAGGCAAAAACCCTTTTCAGATACCAAAGTACCCACAAAACAAAACCATCATTATTCATGACTATACAGTGTCTCATTTTAAGTTTACATATGATGAACACAGTCTGACTCTCAGTGTTGTGAAGTTCAAAAATAGTTTTAGAAAATGCTACAAAGTGTTTAGATGAAACTGACCAGCAACAGAAAACCAAGCTACTAAAATGCCAAAGGTAACCATCTAATCCAGTTTTCTTACCTGGAGCACTGCTGAAGTACTGTTTAATGGCAATGGTCCCTGATAACGTGGAAAGAACAGATAACATGCCCATTTTCAAGCTGTCGTAAGGAGTGTTAAGGGCAGATTCACAGAGTGCCTAAAAATCAGCAGGAAAAAAATACAGAGGTAAGAAGTAGCATGAGCTATCTGTATGAAGAATTTAGTTGCACTTCTCTGAGAAGTTTTAAGAATCAATATTTTCCCACACAAAATACCGTACTAAAATCAAAAGCCAAATCCTTAAGCATCTGGTTTAGAGGACTGAGGATATGGCTTCCAGAAAAGTTACAGTGGGTCCTATATGCTAGGAAACATCAATTTTAAGTCATTCATTAATTAAAAATCAGTGGCAAAAATATTATCTGGTCTCATTGATCCAATACTATAAAAGATTTTAAGACAGATTCAGGCATACTGATCATTTTGCATTGTAACAATCTGCAAGGTTCTCTGAAATATACATCTCTGAAGAGCAAGGTTCCAAGTGTCATTTCCTTTAGCAGCATTGGTGTCCAACAGGAGTTTAAGGTTCTTGATAAATAAATTAAGGTGTATTTTATGTTTTAACTCATTTGTAGTAGAACTCATGTCTACCTTTTGCCAGACCTTATTACAGGCCTTATCACATTTAGGTTTAAATAACTCTTAAAATGCACGTTGTTCTCAATTCTTTATGTCAACATTGCCCACAGTTTAGTCCTTCACTGATTTTGGATGCTTTTTTAGTCAACAGGAGGGACAGTAATATGAGACACAAATAAAAAAAATAAGTATATACTTCTTTAGAGTGTGCCAAAACTGATGACAAAGAGCCAGTAATGGAATAAAGAAAAACAACACAGTTCCATAGAACATAAAAAAAACCCCACAGTGTTCTTATCAGGTATATGCATTGTGTAAGGGTTAAATTCTAAACATATCTGTCATTTGCACCAATTAGTATTTTGCTAATCCACCGAATAGAATGGCATCAACAGACAGAGGAAGAGCTAATGATTGGGGTAGAAAATGAGTCTCAATATCTCCCAAGACACTGCTGCTGTACTCCAGTGCTATCAGATCAGCTCCCAGGGCATATCTGAAACAGGAACTGTGAAGACCCACAGGAGCACAGAGGAATTAGTAGGATGGACTGCTCTAGGCAGCAACAGCTTCTGAAGCTGATGTCTAGAAATCAGTGAAGCCTCCACAGTGCAAAGACCAAACTTCCCAACTGACCTACACAGGACAGACTTAAAATGCTGAAGAAACTAACCAATGTTTGTTGGTAAAAAGGTACAAGAGGCAGGCCTTGCCATGGGAAAAGGAGGGTCTGTTCCAGTCCTTGTTGTACATAGTATTTTGTTTATATTATCTCCCAATTGTTGGGAGAAAAACTTCCCAACTCAAAATGTCAACTTGTTATTTCAGAAGTCAGAAAAACTCTAATTATTTCTGCATGTCATTCAGCAAGCAGTAGCAAGCTTCAGACAAGTAGTTTTGTTTTCACCTAGTCACTGGTTGAGTTCTGACATCAGTGGAACTTTCCCCTATGTATTTCAACCACCAGGACACCCACTTTACTTCAAAACACTACATGACAATGAAAGCCACGTTATCAATGTCTCTCACTTGTAGTGAGATAACTATTAATGAAATATGGGATAGAGTAGCATTTTCTTTGCAAAAAATCCATAAATCCATAATTCCTTAAAATTCCTAAAAGGAAATAAATTTATGGAGTTAACCCATTATGAAGAATAAAGCAGTTCACTAAAGCAAAAAGCTCTGCACACTCCAAACCACCATCTCCAAGAACTGGGGACAAAGCAGAACCTGCTTTATTTTTCACATAATGGTTAACAAAATCCTGCATAGTTTTTCCTCCCAGCTGCCTTATGCTCCAACAGGACAGGATCCAAGTAGCTTCCAAGAGTAACAAAAGCAAAGAAAAAATGACCCAGGAAAAAGTAGAGCTGTAACCCTCTGCCATTAAGTTCTCGAAATATTTACTTTCCCATTAATCTAAACTGAAGTTATTTTCCATAGTCATTTCTACCACAAAAAGGGGAAGGAGAAAAAATTCCTATGCAACTGTGATTGAAAGAAGGCAGCAGTAGTATCTACAATATAACACAAGTTTTCCCCAAATAGCACAGGTGCACTATGAACACCTTCTCACTGATACAACAGGAGTCACGAGGCTACTATTGCAAAAACCCCATTAATTCTAAGAAATGAAATCAAAATTTCATTTGTCCTTTCAAGTACCCCTTGCTGGATGACATGTTTTGACAATCCCACAGGCTCTGTTTTGCACCAGAGCATTGGTGTGTACTCATTGTGGTGAGATCAGTGTAAACACTCAGCTCTCATGTCTGTGACCTGAAATGGGTTTGTCAGATGGAAAAGCTACTTCCTCACGGTACAAAAGCCTCCTACAAGGCACATGCATTCCCTCAGTAATAATGCTTCAACTTTAATCCTTGAGTGTCAACTTATCCAACTGAAGACATTCTATGAGCTGCTCATCAATGCTTGGCTAGTCTGCTTGGCAGAGTAACCTAACTTAAGGGAATGGAGGATGCATGTTATTCCTTTCTTTACCTCCCAGATCGTTCCTTGGGAAAGAATTCTACAACTCCTTGGGAAGTTTCATAATAAACTTCAGCTTAAAAAAAACATACAGACCTGAATATTTTCTCTGCTCCATGTATGTGGTGTCTTGTTGGCCAACAACTTCAAATCCTGGATTGCAAGCCTCTTCACGGCCTTCCTGGGGTCATTTTTCAAGTACTGCAACAAAAGTTGAATCTGCAAGAAAATAAATTCATTGCTTAAGAGTGATGCTACTAGAAGGAAGTATTTTGAAAAGTACTCAGGAAGAAAAGTTGAGCACACTGAGACAAAACTAACTTGGAAAAGTATGAACATGCCAGCCATGGTTTTTAGTCTCCATCCCCACCCTGGCTACGTCAGTTTTATGCAGTATTGGCTGCTGTGCTGCAGAAATACAGCCTAAATTGCCATGTTTACTGCCATAAAAGAAAAAAAAAATAAAAGCACCACATTAAGTGTTCTAATGTTGTTTCAGTAGACTTAGGTTCAGTACCATCAGAAATATCATCTGAAATACAGAAGTGATCCACAGCAGAGAGTTTCAGACAGATCAATGCCATTATCTAACAGCCACAGACACCAGCCTTGCACGGCTGTACAGGGCTGAAAGAAAGCAAATAGATTTTCGTGACTCCTTTACAAAGATTAGCTGGATGAGTCTCAAGTGTCACTGTGTTCAGACCTGCTCTATACATCCCATCCACAAAGCTCATTATCAGAGCATAAAAAGCATTGTATTTTTCCATCACTGCTTTCCCATTACTTGGTTTATAGTCCTGAATTTAAGGAACCGATTGAAATTCCTCAAAGTCCTCCAAGAAATACACTTTAAATGCATTAAATATTCATGTGCTTGCATGAAAGAAAGGCAAAAGGCACAACCACAACCCAAGACAATATACAGAAGTGCAAAGTGAAGCCTGGCTTCCACAGGCAAGTTGAAGTCTTTTCAGAAAACGTCAGGGTGTTTATTTTCCTGTATGCTGATCTATCCTTGTTGATTTGAATCTCTGATTTAGAAAAAGATATGTTACGAACTGTAAAAAAGGTGTACTGTGTTTGATACAGTCACCTGGAAATGGAACCAGAAAAGGCAAAAAATATGAAAGCAGCAGCAGTTTTCATGGTATTCTTCCTCGACAGCACACAGGAGCAACCAACACAGCACAGCCATCACTGTTTGTTTTGATCAGCAGGCAGAATCAGAGTGCTTTTAAAATGTACTTTGTACTTCAAGAGGAAGGCATCCCTTAGAAGAGTTACCTGCTTGGGAATGTCAACCAAAGAAGAAGCAGCAAGCAGAGTAAAGGTGTGCAGGGTGACAATGACCATCTTGGTGGAGGGGTAGGATGTCACCAGCTGCTGCAGCAGCTGCCGGGAGCTGGAGGCCAGGCTGGCATCGTGGTGCATGTGCTGCAGAATAGGGATCAACTTCAGCTTCAAGTCCACAGGTGTGGCCAAACCTGCAATAAGAAAAGAAACACAGCCAGAGTTAGTCCTTGGGCTGGCTTTTTTTGTCAGTTCTGAGGCACAGAGTATGTCTGGCTTGCTACCACTGCTGAAAGGAGATTGTACAAACACCTGCAGTGGCTTCAAATAACTCATGTTCTAGCTAGGTGTGAAATGACAGCACAGTCAAGCACTTTCATGGTTGTTTGAGAAAGCTCCTTGCTTCCCTGCAGGTAACACACAAATTAACTCATCTGAAGCAATGTATGAGAGTCTATGCAAGTTTATCCATCACACTACAGATGGGCTTTTATTCTGTACCCAACAGGTGCTTCAAAAACTTAAATTTTAGGAGGATTTAAGATAACCAGACAGACTGTTGGTCAGCTAATTTAAAAACTGGAATAATCTAAGGGCAAAAGCATTCTGATACCTAATATGTAAATATAAGTAATGAAGAATTTTCAGAGAAATTAAAATTTTTCCTCTTTATCATTCAACATACACATGTACCTTGAATCATCTCGCTGATTTTATTACATATTCCAACAGCAAAATCCCTGTGGAGAAAAGAAATTACCAGGTGAAATGAAAAATAAAAAATTAAGTAATTAAAAACTGAAAAAAAAAATTGACTGAACTACCAAACACAATTAAAAGTTACACAAAAGAGTGCCTGCCAAAACCTAAGTCTTTTCAAAACCCCTGCACACAGGCACGACCAAATGAGAAAATGAAGGCTTTCAAAAACTGAGAAGCAGCACTACACTTTACTAATATAATTTCTGTAAAATAATTCTATGAGACTGAGAATTGGAATAACAGCATTAATCATGATTGAGAGCTTTCCATTTTAGAAAAAAAAAATCTGCTGAACTTGTATTCAGATTTCCTTACATCGTTATTGCACATAATTGTTTTGCTATAAAGGACAGCACAACAGAAAATAGTAAGGTTTGTGAATGTCACTGTTAATGGAGTTTCCATTCTCTGTAACATGAAAAAGTGAAAAAAAAATAGTTCTTACTTAGATTGCGCAGAAAAGTTGGCAGCAGCAAATATAGCAGCTTCAACTTCCACATTATCATGGGAATCCAAACTCTGGCGAATACTGTGATGTGCGTTCTTCCTTTCTGGAATGATAGATGCCATGCTGCCCAACATCCTACAGAAATAAATCACAGCAAAATCAGGAAGAACAGTGATCATCAAGAAATGATGAAACCAAATAAAAATGTAAAAAAGACTGGTTAAAAGGCTATGTTTATATAAATATGTGCTCTTTCATGACTATTACAGAAACAAGCAAATGCTAAAATTAAGCATGTAATTAAATGTAACAGATTTTGTTGTGGGGGTTGTGTCAGTGGTTTGATAAAAATTTAATTACATTTTGATACCTTTTAGCTTGAAATTGGCACAGTGAGAAACCTAACAAAAATTCTTTTAAAATTAAGAGTTCACTATGAAATGATTTATTTCCAACACCTTTCACTGATGTAAGATAAGGTTATTAGTGAAAAAAAGTGCAACACATTTTCTGTAACAGCTAAAAAAGTAGCAAATCAACCTATACTTTGCCAAAATATTTCAAAGATAGCTTTCAGGCATATTTAGCATAATCCAATTAAAAGGAGAATAAATGTAGGATTTATACTGATGATAATTTTAGCTAGAGTTCTGTGCAAATATTTACACAGTTATCTAGCAATAAAATTCCACAGAAAAAGTTTTGTTTAAGCAGCTCTTTCTTTCAACATGTTCTTCCTTATTGACACTATTCAAGGAGGACAAAAAAAATCAACAGAAGATTTTAAACTGCAACTGCTGAACCAACAGCTATTTTAACACTTTATTTGATGTATCCTGTGAATTCATTAATTAAAGTACTTATGCAAACCAAGAGGATTCCTGGGACTTGTAGCAGCCTGTGAAGATAACCCTCAATGCCAGTCAACTGCAATCTTAAATTAGAGCACTGAACAGGAACTACAAAAAAACCATTAGAACATATTGTACTTACAGATTTCTGAGACACCAGGGCATGAAAGCATAATTTCAAATGAAATATCGAAAGAAAAAAGAAATGGACATTTGACCTAATCAATCAAAGGCCTGTTAATGCCTCCCATCTCCCAGGGGTGAAATCAGTAACAGTTCCAGATGGAGGCACAAAAAGAATATAGAGAGAGAAAGACAAGTGCTCTCTTCACATTTGAATTCACCTGCACAGGGGCTGGAAGATGCAGTTAAGAGGATCATGTTGGATAGCATTAGAGACACAGGCACCAAACCAGGAGGACAGTGACATGAAAGACAGATTAACTTTGTTTTCCTGCTTGATTCCCAGAAGTTCAAAGCAATCAGTAATATAACAGCATTTCCTTAGAAGTTATTGATCAGAGATCAACTAGCAGTTCTAGCTAGGACAAGGCAGAATGAAAAGTATAGTGCAAGCATAACAAGGGTCACGTAACTTTTGGTTGCAAGTTAACAAAAACTATTTTGACACAAAAGGAAGCACTTTCACTTGGTCTAAAAGTATCCTAGCAAGATGTCATATATTGCATATAGCTACTGTCTGCATTGTGCATGCAACAGATTCAGTTTTCTTCTCTGGTGTACACAAAATTTCAACACTGCAAATTCTGTTTTGCCTGGGACCATCCACAAAATTCCCACAATCACAAGGGGTTAATTACCTTGTTCTTGTTCTCACCAATCCTTATCATTCACACCTTTGAAAGACAGATGTCACTGCTTTTAACTCTATGAGCAATATATAAAAAGCCTCCTTTATTTCACTCACAAAATCACAGAATGACCTGGGTTGGAAGGGACCTTAAAGACCATCTAGTTCCAAACCCCTTGCTATGGGCAGGGACACCTTCCACTAGGCCAGGTTGCTCAAAGCCCCATCCAACCTGGCCTTGAACGCTTTCCTGGATGAGGCATCCACAACTTCTCTGGGCAATCTGTTCCGGTGCCTCACCACACTCATAATAAAGAATTTTTTCCCTATATCTTACCTAAACCTACTTTCTTTCAGTTTGAAGCCGCTCCCCCTTGTCCTGTCACTACAGGCTCTCCACCATTCTTGTAGGCTCCCTTCAAGTACTGGAAGGGCACAGTTAGGTCACCCAATGCCCTTCTCTTCCCCAGGCTGAACAATCCCAACTCCCTCAGCATTTCCTCACAGGAGAGGTGCTCCATCCCTTTAACCATCTCGGTTGCCTCCTCTGGACTCCCTCCAACAGGTCCATGTCCTTCCTGTGATGGGGACCCCAGAGCTGGACACAGCACAGCAGGAGGGGTCTCAGCAGAGGGGAGCAGAGAGGCAGAATCCCCTTCCTTGGCCTGCTGCCCAGGCTCCTTTTGATGTAGCCCAAAACACATTTGGCTTTCTGGGCTGCCAGTGAACATTGCTGGGTCATGTCCAGCTTTTCATCCACCCCCAAGCACTTTCTAGGCAGGGCTGCGCTTGGTCTGTTCATCCCCAGCCTGGACTGATACCAGGGGTTGCCCCGGCCCAGATACAACCCCTTGCACTTGGTCTTGTTATTCCAGACAGGCACATTGATAGTTACCTACAGGTTTGAAGTAAATCAGAATCATTCATCAGATTTGAAGCAAATCAGGATCACCCATGCCATACATACCGGAGTGTGATAGCCCGAGCAACTGGATCATTGCTATGGATTACTGAGAAAACTCTCTTGACAAATTCATCCACATTTAGGATCTTCTCTAAGTGCTTCTCACTCTGCTGAGTAACTTTCAGCACACACAGCCTCAGGAAGTTGTTCCTGTTAGAAAATACACACATTTCTTTGTCAGGCTATTTTGAAACAAAAATTCAAGCACTTTAAATACTAAATTACTGAACTACAACTTTTGGAGCAAATTAAAACAAGGAGATACCTATGCTTTAGAAACATTTGAGTAGACTGATAGAGTAAAATAGAGACTATTAACATATTGTTGCTTTATTTTCTAGTTCAGGGAGTGTCAAACTAAAGCCCAGTTCCAGGGAAATGAACCTGCTGACACCAGTGAGGAGGGATGTAAGCAAATGCCTGTTTTGTGCACACACAGAGATCCAGATCTGCTGGAAGAACATTCAAGACTAAGACAGAGAAGGTTTAATTACGACTGTCAAGTGCTGAGCAAATTTATTTTCCTTCCTGAAGACAAGAGTGAAGATTCCACAGCATCAGCATACCCCTTTGCAAGCTTTTAAAAAGCAGCTTTGATTCCATTATATACATCACTTAGACAGCAGGCACTTGGAAAAGCTATACTTCGAGCTTGGTTAGTGATTAAATTTGCACGTGATTATCCATCCATTTATGAGTCACGATTTGAATGTGCTTATGGAGCAAAACTTACACCAGTGAACTTAAACCAGTCAGGGAGAGAATCCTCAAATCAGGACAGATGGAAAGGAACTGTGTCGTTATCACTCACAGCCACTTAAGCCCACTAAAGAAGTGGAAAACAAGTTCCAATCAAGCACAACCGCAACAGACTGGGTACCACAACGGTGTTGGCAGGCAAGCACGACATGCCAGACTCCAAGGCAGCGGCACTCCAAGGCACAGTGCGTTCCCACGGATCAGACTCGAACGGACAGGGCCAGACCGGCAGCACTCACCCCACTCTGAAAACATCGGCTAGCTTCAGGAACGCCGAGTTAATGAGAATGGGGAACGGGTATTTCTGGAAGAGCCTCGGAAAACGAACGACGGCTTCGCACTGCTCCCCGAGCTTGCCAGACCTGAGGCCTAAAGGAGACAGCAGGAATTACCGCGGGTACCTCCAGCCCCGGCTCCTTCCTCCGCTCCCCGCCCTGGATAAAGCGGGACCAAGCGAAGCCCCCACCCCGGCCCCGCTGCCCAGGCCGGCGACAACGCCGAGCCCGCGCGGGCCCACCTTTGTCCAGCTCCATGAGGGCGGAGTTGGCGTCCAGCTCCTGCTCGCCATATCCCGCGTCGGCNGCACGCCCTCCCGTCCCCATCCATCCCCGGCTGCCTGCACAGCCGCGGCGGCCGCCTCGCGGCTCTTGGCGCCCGAGCCTGTGGTGTCTGAGGCGCTTACGGTCCGTCTGTCCCGTTGTAGGTCGGTCCTCAGCGCTTCCCCTGCAGCATCTCTTGGAGAGCTTCCAGTGCAGCCGAGAAGATGACCACCTGTCTTACGGGGAAACGGGAATGCCGGTCCCTCCTTTCGGCTGCACCTTTTCTACAGGTAAAGTCACCTCCTGAAAGATCTTTTGTGGGGCCAGGGTGTGGGCTCTGTTGTCAGCAGTTTCTTGTTTTAAAGTGAGCTTACTCCTACAGTGTGCTTGCTCCTACACGTGATAAACTTTGGATCGTGGTGCACCTAGATACTGATGGAAAGTATTCCCTCAAAGAAGCAACTGTAAAGCATTTATTTTAGTGTCTCTTTGTTTCGTCTGTGTGTGCTTCAAGGTATGTCCTCTTGGTGACAGTGTGAGGCTACATAGGTGAAAAACTGGGCTTTGTTCAAAATATATAAAGACTATAATAGGGTGGAGAACATTAGGTAGAAATCAGAGGTGGATGGATGTCACCAGGCTGTGCTGTACACACAGCATTTCCCCATGATGGGGGAAAGGAGTAAGCAATGAAGCTCCTGGATCTTTAGGGCAAAACATCTTCATTCATTGTGTTCTAGTTTTGGCATGAGATTTTGCATTTCTCTAAGGTGGCTTCCTGCTTTTCCAAGTCAGATCATGGAAAATGTTGGAGGGTGTAGATGATAGGTACTCTAGATACAGGAAACTGTAACTAGAAAACTACTATAGCTGGTGAAAGAGGTATTATCTCAACAGTGGTTTCTGGAGCCATTTGATTGCCCGTGTATAGTCATTCCAGAACGGAACATCTAGAAAAAATGCTTGCCAGTATTTCTGTATTTTAACAGTTAGGTTGCTATGTAAATACTGTTTATTTCACAGCTTTATGTTTGCTGCATTCCCTATTTAAAACATCTGTGGCTTTCACAAAGAGCATGGGCATGATTTTGTATTAGCTACATAATATAATGCATTTCCATTTCTTTTCAGCTCCAAATTTGGAGCACATCCTGGCAGTTGCAAATGAAGAAGGGTTTGTTAGACTGTATGATACTGAAGCACAGACCACCAGCAAGCTCATCTTTAAAGGTAAATGTTGTATAGAAGGAGATCTTCATTTGATGTGACAAGTGTGGGATTTGCTGGAATCAAAGAGAGCTTTTTGCAAGTCCTTAAAACATAAATTGTAGGCAGTACTTTATTCCTTCTACATAGTTTGCTGAGTCTTCTTTACAAAGCAGCAGCATGAATGTGCTCTTAAATCAGCAGTAGTAAATGAATTGTTCTTGTTGTCTTTCATGCCTAAGGCAAACTGTTGACAAGATTTCTGATTTCAGTGTCTGATGTCATTTAGTCTTCTGCAAAATACCATGCTGCAATGCACTGAACTAATCTTGGCTTTTGTTTTCTTGTTAGAATGGCAGGCTCACTCAAATGCGGTATTTGACCTTGCCTGGGTGCCAGGGGAACACAGGATTGTAAGCAGTCTTTTGCCATCTGACTTTTTTTTTAATGCTTTGGCAACTCTGTACAGAAAATGATTTAAGCTTTTTATTTTTCCCTCCGAAGGTCACTGCTTCAGGAGATCAGACAGCCAAGGTGTGGGATGTGAGAGCTGGCGAGCTTCTTGGCATATGCAAAGGTCACCAGTGTAGCCTCAAGTCAGTTGCTTTTTCTAGATTTGAGAAAGGTAAATGTTGATATTGCCTTTTGTCTGTTTTTTCCTTCTTCTTTACCCCTGGCAAAGTGCTTTAAGGGCTGCAAAAGGGCTTTGGAAACTGACAGGTACCAATAGCACAGGCCTGAGCAGTGACCCAGCCAGGAAAGCAAAACTGTCTAGTTGGAACTTGATGGTGTCGTGATGCTAAAATCTGCACATTTCTGATCGTGGGCAAAGATAAGATAGGATATCTGCTTCCATACACAAGTGTGTGAATATGCTTTCCATAAGCTGGTTTCTCTAGTGGGAGTAAGAAAAGGAGAGTAAGAGTAAGGGAACAAGTCAAAAAGCATGGCAAAACAATGGCCTGAGTTTTGTATTTCCAGGACTGGCATCCCAAGTGTTGGGACAGGAGAGCCAGAGGTACATAGATGGCATTGTACTGCTTTCAGTTAATTAAATGAATGATTTTGGAAGCTAATAACACTTTTTTTCTCTCAGCTTTTTTCTGTACTGGAGGGAGAGATGGAAACATCATGGTTTGGGATACCAGATGCAACAAGAAAGGTAAATAAACTTTCAGATATGTATCAAAAAAGCTTGGTATGTCATGTAGAAGGACTGCTCAGATGGGCTTGTTGGACTGATACTTTTGATTACAGTGTAGGCAGCAGAGGATTCTTAGATAACTGTACTGCTTTAGGTACTATAAGAGGGTGGAATAGGTATCTCTGCTATCCATGTATAATACATTTCTCCACTTTGCAGCAGTCTCAGATGTGCAGCATCAAACCACAGGCTGGTTTGATAATTCCCTGTGTGTAGGTAAAGAGATGAGGCTGTATAGAATACATCCCTGCTAGGGCAGTGCAAAAGCAGATGAGGTAGGAGAGATTGCTTAGGTCAGAGCCATCCAGAGGGGTGAGGAAAAGCTAGAAAGGCTCCTGCCAGAGTAGGAAGGAAGGCAGAAAGTATAGAAAAAAAGAGCTTGTGAGTGCTGCTAGCAACTGAATATATTGTGGGAGCACCTACTCTAAATATGTGAGCTCATCCTGCTCCTCTGTTTTCTGGAACTTTTCCTTATCCAGCCCCTTCCCCTTATGCCATTTCCCAGTTCCCTGCTCTGCCACAGCAGTTTCTTTGCCTGAACATGTCTTGCTCTTCCATCTGTCCCAGGTTCCCTGGCTTTTCAAGCAGGCAAGTGGAAGAAAAGTTGACTGACTCCACATGATTGAAGTGGAAGGTGTAGGAAAAAAAAAAAACGTAGGAAGTTACCTTATGAAATGTACTGCCTTACTCTAGTAAGGCAGTACATTTCATAAGGTAACAGACAAAAGACTGAACAGGAAATTATAAAATAGAGCAGAAAAGCACTGGAAGTCTTCCAGTGAGCGCAGTTCTGCTTGGGATGAGGTGGGTTGAACACTCAGACCAGGATGCATGTGAAAAACAGACTGTTTTTCACATGCATATAACAATTTCCAAAGGCAGCCTGCCTAGATCAGTTTTAGTTTCATTGTCCATGCTACCCTGACCTCTGCAGTTCTTTGCACTGTGTTCTTCTCACTGGTTTTGTATGTAAGTAATTTTTGTTTTCAGAATACAGTAATGATTTTAAAGGTTAACCTAAGCCACCTTTTAGGACTAATCCCAAGCTGATGCCTGTTTTATTAAAGTGATAGCAAAATTGCATGTAAACTACTAATTGAGATGTCTTTGATTTCTTTCAGATGGCTTTTACAGGCAGGTGAATCAGATCAGTGGAGCACACAATGTGGCTGACAAGCAGACTCCTTCCAAACCAAAGAAGAAGAGGCAGAACCTGAGAGGACTTGCTCCCTTGGTGGTGGGTATCTGGGCAACAAACAAAATGTCTCTTCTGGGGACAGTGTTATTCACAGAATTCTTCCTAAGTAAATATAGTGAGAAATATGTGGCTTGTATATGGTAAATGCCTCCATTTATCTTTGCAGAGATAGGGTTTTTTGTCATGGTCATTTGCAATGGCTAATTTTAGATATTAGTTGCCTAACAACCCATGTGCCATAAAAGTCAACTTTGGGCAAATGCTTTGTGAAAATACTTTTTTCCGTAGAGAGGAAAGGAGTGGCCAGCATTCCCTTTTTGAGGGGAGATAGATAGAGAGTTGTAAATTTTTTTCTGTCTTTTTTTTTACCCCCTTAATTTGACCAGACAAATTACTGCCTTACTGGAGTGAGACCTGATCATTTTTAATCAATTAGACTTTGGGATGAAGGCAGCTCTCTTATCTGTGAGCTGAAAGGTGTAATCTCAAACTGCTGCCCAAACACTTACCTCTCAGTGGCAATTTCACTGGTGGGAGTGTTCAAAGCATTGTTGTGTCCTAAATGACATCTGCTGTTTCTGTGTTCTGCTGCCTGGCTAGGAGGAGGTTTTCCCTGCATTCACATGGACTTGAACCAAGCAGCAAGATCTTGCTGACCTTAAAAGAAAATAAAGTTCTTTTTTCTTCTCTTTTTAAGGATTTCCAGCAGAGTGTAACTGTGGTGCTACTTCAGGATGAGCATACTCTTATCTCTGCAGGAGCTGTTGATGGGTAAGGAGGGAGAATGCCTGCTTTCCTGTCTATTCTGTGTGCTCAGTGGCATAAAAAGATTGGGAGATTTTCTCTCTAAGATCACTCAGTGGCCAACAAGGCTAGAGCTACTGCTGGGTGGAATCAATAGCTATGCAGCCAGCTTGCATTGGCTTTACTTCCTTACTGGAGATTGCAGTACTGGACAAACTGTGATATGTGGTAAATGCTCATTTTAGTTTTAACTATGGGGCAGAATGAGAGCAATTCTTCCCTCTCTTTTCTCATGGACCTATGAGACCACACATAGACAGACTATTGTTAGACAGCCTTTATGGATGTGAGTGGGTGGTCAGGGCCTGCACATGTGTAGGTGTGCTTGAGAAAATGTTGCTTTGAGTTACAAAAGATGCATTATCTTAGGTGCCAGATCCCTTGCAGCATCTTGGAGCTTGAGCAAACTGTCTTATTGATTAGCATGGAAATGATCCTCTTGGACTCGATTCTTTAGCAGGTTCCATGTGGTCAGAGCCTTTCTGAGGCAGATAAGATTGACTGTCCTGCCTATGGTTCATGACAGAGACTTGGTCCTGAAGAGCAAGTAAAAAAAAAAAGACTTAATTTTTAAAACTACAAATTAAAACTACTTGTCAGAAGTATAAGTGCATCCACGTATTTCCTTTTACTAGGTGAAGGAAGTTGGCATCTAGGCTCTTGTTGTGTCTTGTGTTAGTTACAGAAGGCAGTGCTGCCTCCTCACCCATGGCCAGCAGAGCAATTGTTTGGCTTTCAGCACGGCTCTGCTCTGCTCCTGCTCAGCTGTTGTCTCCTTAGCACTGGATACTCCTCAGTCATGAGCAACCTGACTTCCTGTGCTCTTAAGAGGTTTTATCAGCACGGAAAGGGAAATTTGGAAGCTGAAGACACTCGTGCTTTTCTATTCCAGTGTGATCAAAGTGTGGGACTTGCGCAGGAACTACGCCGCTTTCCGTCAGGACCCGCTGCCCGTCAGGTCCTTCTGCTACCCTGGAACCAGCACTCGCAAGCTTGGTGAGCACAGGACGTGGATTTGTGAGAGTGCAGTGTGAATTTAAGAAGTGCTGTCAGTGACATTTATCTTTATAGCCAGTTGTTGATTGGACTGGCAAACTCTGTAGGGTATTTTGATTGCCAATACCAAATTTGCAAGTTGAAGAGTGAACATGCCTGACTTTTATATCACTGCACCAATGAAAAAAACTTGCAGAAGCTTCAGCAGTGTATTTTCATAAACAGAGTTGAGGAACAGTAGAGCTCTTGATGAGGAACTTAACTAGTCATTTTGATACATGAGTAAAATTCAGATTAAACTTTCTTTGCATTGTATCTTGCAAAGACAACAGGCTGGACTGGGTTTTTATATTATCACTTCTTGAAACTGTTATCAAAAACAATAGTGCACTTGTTCATGTTTCTCTGTCTTCTTTGTACCCTTAATGCCTTACAATGCTCTGATGCAACACAGTAATTCCTGATGATTTGTCTGATCAATGTGGTAATGGTCAGTGTCACTCCCAAGGAGGTAGTTGTGAAATAATTTGCCTGCAGGGAAAGATTTTTCTTGAACCTGAATCACTAGCAAATCAGAGAATGTTCTTTTGTTCTACCAAAGCATGAGAGTTCTCTTTATTTTTGGTCTCTGCTTCTACAATTGGTTGTTCCTGTTATCTGTTTGAAACTATCAAGTAAATCACTTGCCTGTTCTGAAGGCGCAATTCCTTTCTAAATCCTTTCCCTGAATCCTCATGAGAAAATGCAGATGTTATTCTAGAAACATTTCTTCTTCAGCAAGTGCTCTGTCAAACATAGAAACTTTAACATGACAATCTCATACATGTTACAGATCCTTTCCAAATGTCCTTCTCTGGGCATTTCTTTGAGAATGTCTCTTTTCCAAATTTTTTTCTTCTGAAGAACTTCTCTCTTTCCCTGTAGGATATTCTAGCCTGGTTTTGGATTCCACTGGTGCTAATCTGTTTGCTAACTGCACTGATGACAGTATCTACATGTTCAATATGACAAGTTTAAGGACCACACCAGGTAAGCATGGTATCTGTGGAAATAGCTGCAAAAAGTATAGATGTTACAGAGCATAGAAAGGCAAGTTTGTGCCTCTGACACAGAGAGACAGAGACCAACACTTGAAGGAAACTTATTTCCATGCTCTTATCTCTAAAGCTATGCAGGACAGATCCACGTTTTGTGTTAAGCCATCCACATAAAATTAATATCAGATACAGCTTCACCCAGACAGAGACTGATGGTAGTTTGCATGTTAGCTCTAGTTGTCTAGTGAGGAATGACTGAAGCAAATTTGAATCTTCTGCTTACTGGCAGTCACTGATTTGTCAGACTTTTAGATATGAATCCACTGAAAGTGATCACCTGATAACTTCAGATATTTTAAGGTGTCTTTTCAGCTTAACTTATACCCCAGTTTCTGGAAAAAAGGATCCACAGCATATTAAGGTGCTTCATCCTTTCGGATTCCTTCAGCTCTGCATCTGTGACCTTTACATGCACAAGATGGCCCTGAGCCTTTGGTGCATGAAGCTGCTTTGCCATAGGCCGGTGGCAAAACTTGTTAGATGCATTCCAGCCAGACACGTAATTTATTTTCCATTGCCTTTTCTCAGTCTATCAGTTAACTGAAATTAAATGAACAATGCGTCCTTCTGTCCGCTCTTCAGGAAGGCAGTCTGGTGGGTGGGAATGCTTCCAGAGTGGAGAAGTGCTGCGAGTAGTAAATATTAATAGCTTGGTTGTTGAGGTTAACCCTGGGTGCCACTGTCAGCCACTTCTGCCTGGCCTGTCCCTGTCACGGGAGCAGGCTCTGGCCAGCACAGCCCTCGGCCTCCTCATGGAGCTCTTGCCTTGTGTGTGCAGCCGAGGCGAGCACCCCATGCTCCAGCTGGATGGAGCTCCTGTGCCGCGGCTCCCGCAGAGGGCAGCGCCTGCCCGCCCTTGTGCCGCCCTCACCGCGGCTGCGGCTGCTCCTCTCCAGCGCTGGGGCGGCTCTAGTTCGTCGGAAATCCTCCTGGAACAGCACTTGCTGCCTGCTTTTGGAGGGGATTCGCTCTCTGATGGCCACTGCACTGCGAGAACTGTGGGCAAAAAAAAATCAAAGGGGTCTTGCAGCTCTTCACAGGCCACCGAAGGCGGCCACGTGTCCTCTTGGTCTGTGGGTTGTTTCCTCTGTGAGAGCCACCACTAAAACAGGGCTGGAGGAGAGGGAGCCAGCCCAGCCTGGGGCTGCCCTGGGAAACCTGTGCTTTGTGCCCCATGAGAGGACAGGACATGGTGCAGCCAAGCACTCCAGGTCACACTCGGCTCTCGTGCCAGCGGAAGGCCATTCTGGTAGCGGAATGTCAGCCATTTGGGGTGATGGTTTCAAGGCTTTAGCAAACACTACTAAGGCTTTAAATACAGGAGAGCATGACTGACAAAATACAAGTTTTATTGACGAAATAAAGCTGCTGGCAGTGGGAGGAGGGAGCAGCCAGTGCCTTTGTTGCCACCTGTGTGGAAGAAGGCTCCTGCTGCAGGGCTTGTTGATGGAGTGGGACTGGTGATGGCGGCTGAGGGAGGAGGAGACAGGGAACCTGAACCAGAGGAGTGGGGCAGCCCAGGTGAGAGCTGAGCCTGCTTGTGATATGGGTCAAGGTAGAGCTTTAATGAAACTGCCATTGGTTTGTTTGGGAAGCCTGGAGGGCTCCAGTTGAATAATAAAAACTTCCTGCTGCAGAGCCCCAGAGCAAGGGAGCAGTGCAACCACTTTCTCCAAAGGATATGTGGCTAGGCAGGAAAAGCCTGTAAGATCAGCCCTCCTTGCACAACTGACTCCAGGGCTATGCACTGAGTGGGGCTTTTACTTATTTTTTTTATTTTATTTTCTCTTCACAGTGGCAGTTTTCAGTGGACACCAGAATTCAACCTTTTACATCAAATCCAGCACCAGCCCAGATGACCAGTTCCTGGTCAGTGGCTCGAGTGACTGCAACGCGTACATCTGGAAGGTGAGGCAATGGGGGGAGCTGCTTTTGCTTTCCATGTTCACATAGAACACTCCTTGCTTCCCAGTCCTACCCAAAGCAGCATGGGGCTAGCTCCTGGCATGTTGTGCCTGGAGTGTGTATGTTCCTGTCAAGGCTTCATGTAATTGTTTAATGTAAAACAGAGCTAACCTCCTGCCATCAGTACGTCTCTCATCACTGCTGCTTATTGCAAATTGCTGTTCTTAATCTGGTTTTAATGGGCATTAAAATCCTTTTTCAGTCCTGTTGATTCAGGCAGCTATGACAAGTAGACAGACAGTTCTCAGTTCATAGTTAGCAATGGAGCACATTAGCAGAAACCTAAAAGTTTAATTGTTTTAGAGGGCACTCTTTCCCTCCACCTCTCCCTTTTCCAGCTCCTGCTTCAGACATAGCTTTTTCTCATGCTTAATTTACAGTAGTTAAAGCCTTTGTAGTACAGCAAGGGCTCAGTCAGAGCCTTTAGCAAAATTCCAAAGCACTGTCTGACAGCTGAGGGGTTTCATCGCTTAACATCCTTGCAGTGACATGTAGGAAATGTAAATGTCACCAAGATAGTAGCAGGCACCTCAGCATAAGGCATGCTTCAAGTTCTGTTCTTCATGTTCCTCATATGGGAACAGAGTGGACCTACTGAAGCAGAATAGACAGAAACCACAGGTGACTGCCTGTTTCAGGTTTGGGATAATTTTTAGGGAATGTTGACTTGTGCATCCATTTCACAATGAGTTTGAAAGTAAAATACAAACCTCTCAGAGGAGTGGGTCAGCCTGCTGAGGTTGTGGTTTGAGCACATAGCCTCTTTATTTTGGAGAGCACGTGGAAGCAGCTGGGTTGCTCACTCAGTGGAGGCAGGAGTGTGGTAGCAGGATTACTGTGCCAAGTGGTGTAATTTTAACCCTCCTCGTGTTCTGTGCAAATTCAGCAAAAATGCCTGTGCAAACTTGAGTTGCACATTCTGCAGTCATGTGTTTTGATACTTTCTTGGAACACAGGCTGGGACTCAGTTGAGAGTATTCAAGGATGTCATTATATCTCCAAATGTAAGCATTTGAGCACATTTAAAATGCATTCATGTACAGAAGGCTTCTGTTGCTATCACATATGAGTGACAGATCGTATTGCATATTTATAAAATAAATCATCAGATGATAACTTTTTATTTTAATACCACAGTCATATTAGAAATTGGGACTTCAAGTGCATTTGTCTCTTTCAAGATCTGTCGTATTCAGAGGCTTCTTAATTTAAATGTTGACAGATTTGACTCTGAAACATATGTATCGTTTCATGGCATGAGGACTTACTATGCTGTGAAGAAAACAATGGTTAGATGATGCATGAGTAGTTAACAGGTAATGTTGTAAGGACATTAATGAAGAGTTCTTTCTGTATCTACAGAGGAATGAATTAAATGCAGAGGAAGACCTTTTCTACTTAAATGATTTCTTTGAGAAACTTTTGCAGCAGTGCTAAGTTAGTGTTTGGGTGAGAAACACTGTGGATAGAAGTTATTGCTGACAAGCGTGCTGTTTCAGTCTGTTTTCATATATAAGTCACTTCCAGGCAATGAACACTTCCTTTATTGTGTTGAGTTTGGTTTTTTTTTAATTAGAAGTTCATCAATTAATGAACTCTCAGTCTTGAACAACCATAAGATTATATAAGCTGAAGAGCAGAGAGGTTTTTCTCCACAAAGATGGTACCTATTTGAGGTACCTTCCTGGTAATAAAACAATACCATTTGTAGATTTGTACTTCCATTGTTCTTTCAATCCTTTGATGTGGATCACTCCCAGGAAACCATATTAAGTTATGCTTTGGTGTGTCCCAGCCCTGGAGTGGACGTGCTTCTGTATCATATGGTGCACAAAACCATAGGCACCATTTTATGCTGCATCTTGAAAATGGATGTAACAGCTGTTTCCAGTGAGGAGAGTGACTAAAAATGTCTCATTTCCTCGGTTTCTCTTTTTAACCTTTCCACAATAGGCCTCACTTCCCCAACAATATCCTGTCAATTAAGGCACAAAAAGCAGCCTGTGCTGTGGCTAATCCTGACTTAACATGCAGACTGCCTGAGAGTCTTCTGCCAAACACAGTGGACACAGCTGTAACTCTGCACTCTTCTTCACTTTACAGTAATATAAATTGGGTATAGTTCCTGTAATTTACACTGCTATAGTGTAAGACCACCGGGTCCTAGAAAGAGTAATTCCCTTCCTCTGCTTTCCTTCCAGCAATCAGTGGCTACTGGACCACTGTTAGCAGGCAGACCTGTTTTGGCTGCTATGAATGTATAATAGCAAGACTGCCATTAACTGTAAGTGAAGGTGTTCTCTTCACCAAGAGCTCCTGTTTATTCCCTAAATAGGGATTTAATTTCCATTGCATGTTTTGGCAGTGAAGGGAATGCTCTGACCAAGGCATTTAGTGGATATTTAGTCAAGTGATTGCCTCTATCATGCCGGGGGAAAAAAGAGTCCTGTTAAGATGAACCTGTTTGTATCAAAACAACTTAAGTTCTGAAGCTGCAGTTTTGCAGGCTGTTGTGGATGATCTACAAGAGAAAAACGTTTGCAAATCAGAAGCCTTCCCCAAAGTCTTGCATCTTCCTTTGAAACCTATATGTAATGTCTACTCCTTTTCCCAGACAGTAAAGGATCTGTTCATTCCCTTAGTCATTTATGCAAATCCCCTTGATAAATCTCCCTTATAATGTCACATCAATGGTGGTGACTCACAGCTCCAGAAAGGATTGCCTGCTGAAAGCAAGCAAAACTTGGATAAAATCTGTGTGTGTGTGTGTGTGTGTGTTTTCTTCTTTGGGCCACTTAATGCTGGCTTCAGCTCTGTCACTTACAGGAGCTGGAGTCAAAGATAAGTAGCAATACTGTAGAACAGGAGAAAGATTTTTGTGAAGAGCATGAGAGAAATGGAGATCAGTTGAATGCATGTGAGTGATTGAGAGAGCTTTCCTATGAACTCTTAAGAGGGTCTCTGGTCCAGCTGATTGGTTGGAGAAGGAACAGGCACTTGGCAGTTGCACAAATGCCAGTTCTGAAGCCAGTGGAGGTTCATCTATGGGATTTTGTTGGCAGTGGTTTCATTTTTTTAATAAACCATTGACCTGTGATTGGGACATTGGTAAAATAGCAGCAGAATATATTTGCCTAACCCAATTCAAAATATGAGCCCATAAAAAACATTTAAGCATCTTACCTGGGACAGGTAGAGGTATTTAAAATGCTTATGTCATGTTTTGGGCTGTCAACTCTGGAGGCAGAATTCCTGTGTGTAGCAGGAATTGATCAAGTTGTAGTTTTTGATCAAGGATTGATCAAATTTCCATGAGCTGCTGCTTAGGACTTCCTCAGTTGTTGCCTCATGGTGACAGGCTGAGAGCATTTGGTTTATGCATTTCATACAGGAAAGATGGGAAGTATCCACATATTTCACAGGTGGGATACGGGGTTTTTCTTGGAGATGTATATTAGGCTACGTGCCTTCTGACTCTTTGCTTGTTTTTCTGTGGAATGTTTAAGGTTTCTGAGCCCAGCCTTCCTCCACGGATACTCCTTGGTCACTCTCAGGAAGTTACCTCCATTGCTTGGTGTCCTTCAGACTTCACTAAGGTTTGTCTTCTGCAAAATGGTTTTTACTGTGAAACAATAGATCTGATGTGACAACGTCTGCTTTTCAAAATGGCAGCAGCATTTGTTTTGGGAGGAAATTTTTAGTCAATCAGTTCTAAAATATTCATTTAGGAGACAGTAATCCAACCTTGTCATATTAGCACAATGTATTAGAACGTTTTATTCTTTTCAGATAATTTAGGCTAATTGAGAAATCCTAAGAAATTGCAAGTCAGTAAAGACCTCGCCTGATGAGAGCTTGATACTACCTATAAGAGACAAAACAATGAAATAATTCAATCAGGGCTTTCATAAGCCAAAGGCTTGTTCTGTTGTTCCATATTCACATCTTCCTTTCCCTCTGACCATTGATACATCTGCTAGTCTTGTACAGAGTGGCAAGAAGTTTTGAATTCCCTTTAAAAACATATGGACTCTTTTCATTGTGACCTCTTTTCAAAATCTGAGCTGCTTTTATGACAAAAAGAAGAGCCTCCAGTGAAATTGGGCCAGTAGTTATGCACCAGGTGTCACTAAAAGGAAAACAACTGAAGTAGGAAGTTGGTTCAAAAGTTTGGCCTATCTCAAAACTAGAAATAACCCTGAAAAATCCTGAGCAGTGTCCTAATGTTAGCCAGAGTTTGTTCCACCCCACAATGTTAAAGAAGTCAGCTTCTTTCCCTAGCTTCTGTTGCAGCACCAGGGCTTCACAAAAGCATTACAGTGTAGGAGGGTGGGAGTCTTGCAGGGAAACATCAGGAATTGTTCTCATTGTGTAAGATGCACAATATGAGAACTGGCATTTCAGATGAAATCTGTGATCTAGAGGTAGCCCAGCATCCTGATGAGGATGTGTTGGAAATGCAGACCAGTTCAGACTTTCAGATTGTTACTGACACAGGGAAGAAATAGGCAGCCATTGTTCAGATGCCAAAGCACGAGGAAAAGTGGAAAATATGGAGCTTAGACAGGTCAGGAAGCTGCTTGGTGTGATTTGAGGAGCAAGGTTGTTTTCGATAGGGACAGCATTGGTGTGACAAAAGTCAGAGTAGAGACACTTTACCCATTCTGATTGCTATGAACTTTCACCACAGCATTTCCTTTTTCTTTCTACTGCCTGATTCCCTGCTGATTCTCCAGCTAATCTGCCCAAAGATAGCCATAAAGTGTGGGTTAGATGGGTGCTGCTCCTCTGGTCAGGATTCCAGAGATCTTGTTGGAGGGCATGATGCTGCAGCAGGGCTCTAGAGCTGTGTTCCTGGCAGAGCTGGCTTCTCTGCCAGACACTGCTAACATCTGACTCTGAAGAGCTAGCACAGCTCATGCAGCAGCCATCCAATGTCACCTTCTCGGTGTGCTGCAAATGTTTGTCCCCAAGCAGATGTCCTCAGCAAAAGAGGCAGATTAAGATGCAGGTGCGTAAAGGATTGTGGCTGCTTTTGTCTACTGAGGGTTTGAAATCCCAAAATGTGCCATGCCTTGAGCAGAGCAGTGTCTCTCACATAGCCATGTGAAGCAAATGGTGGGTGGTGACTGAGATTTCTAGAGCAGAAAGACATGGATGCAGCAGCCTTGCCTGCTTTAAAACAAATACTGCTGCCTGGTGCAGTAATGAAACAAAGTTGGGTTATTTTCATTCTTTAATGGTCTGTCTTGTACCCCTTCAGCCAAGCTTCACCATCATTCATATTGGTGTGGTGTGCTGGATGAAGCTGTTCCAGTTCACTCAGCCAGTGATCCATAGGATGTGCCCTGGTTACTCTAACACACAAATTTATACTTAGATTGCCACATGCTCTGATGACAACACTGTGAGGATTTGGCGTTTACAACGTTGTCCTGAGGAAGAGAAATCAGTATCCAGAAAAGCCAACTTGGTGGGCTGGGTCACTCAGAAGAAACCAGAAGAACAACATGGAGCAGGTAAGGCCCCTGAGCTGATATATCTTGCTCTGCAACATGGCTGCTGAATTTTTTCTGTTCTCTGTACCAACAAAAGCCTTTGGCTTGCCTTATTAGCCTTCTGAGTTTTTTCTCATATTAGACAATTACTCATGTAGCCAGACAAGCACTTCAACTACTTGTAAATACTTCTGCCATCGACAGGACAAGCTGGCTGAAGTAGCTTACGAGTATGGCAAAGTCTGTATGGCCAGACTGCAAAGCAAATATTCATTGACACAGCTTGTTGGGCAGCCAGATCTTCAGTGGGTTTCAGCAGAGTTCGATAATTGTACAGCCAAAGGAGATGTCACTGTAGAACAACTCACTTTTCTTTTTTTTCCCTATCAAATACTAACTGAGAGCAGTAAGATCGTAAGCTTTTTCCAGTTTGGTAGTTTACCCAGCAAAGGGCTGACAGCACATATAGAGCCTTGGAACTCTGAACTGTTTGCTTCTGCCCATAGTTGAACTGTGCACAGAGTTATTTCTCAGGTGCAGTTAACAGTGTTGTCTCTCTTCAGCTTCAGCCAGTGGCACTGACCATATACAGCCAAATGAAATGCTGTGTAGTGAAAGCACTTCAAAGAAACATGTAGACAATTGTGACGATTGTAATGTCCCAGAATTGATCATCTGTTCATGTGTTAAGTCTAGTGAACAAATGCAGTACCTTTCTACAAAGCCTGGGCGCTCAGACAAGTTGTGCAGCATGCTTTGAGCTAGCAAGCAGATGTGGGCTCTGTAGAGAAGGGAGTCACTAAACAGGTAGTACCCTAGAGCAGAAGAAAGGAACCCTGATCGTAATATTAATTTTGATTCATCTGTAACCTGCATTTTGTTGCAGTACAGTAGGTGAAAGGAGGAGAAGTGCCTCCCCCCTAAGTGAAGTAAGATGAGCTTCTCTGTAGAGTACCTCTGAAACAAAGAATACAATAGCTTCCCAGCAGCTGCTGCTGTGACTTCCTGCATTCCACCTATCTTTTCAAGCCACCCTCCAAATGAATTTCATCTTGGCTAACACAAATAAAGGCTGAAGGTCTCAAAATCCCACTAATGGGATAACATTACCTCTAACCTTTCGCCAGTGAGTAACAAGTCTAGCAGGAAGTTTGCAGGACAATGGGAGGGAGAGTGCCAGGACCACTACATAGCTGGTAATTGTTTTGTGTGTGCAAAATTGTTTTGTGTGTGCAAATTGTTTTGTTTTTTGAGTCTCCTTAGAGAGGGCTGAAAAATACCCTAGTGTCTTAGTGCCAGAAAAACAGAAGTAAGCATAGGTTTAAACCAAAAACATGAGATCTAAAGTATCTTATACATGAAAACTTTACAAGTCAGGTTTGGCAATAATACCAGAAAAAATTACTTATTTCTCCTTGCTCTTGCTGCATTAAAGTAACACAGGAGGGAAGAGGAAGTACACAGACACTGCAAACACAAGAGCAGGCTTCCTGCTGACCTTGGCTCTTGAACACAAAACACATGCTGTTAGAATATAGGAGTTATCTGCAGAGACTAATTCAGAGCTGGCAAGCAGAGGACTATTTCAGACCTGCTGGGATGAATCTAGGTAGTTCCCCACCCATTTCTGATGAACAAATTATGAGATTGAGGTTGGGTATTGATTGTTGACCTATATCATCAAGGGTAGGAACCAGAGTTTCCTATTTGGCAATTACTTTTGTGGTTTCTTTAAGTTGTACTACTTTCTCTGTGGTTTTGTGTAACCAAATTTCTGGAGCAGGCCTGTGCCTGGACAATTTGTGATTCTTAAATCTGGAGATTGATAATACCACTCTGGAAGACTTGTGGCAGAGAAGGTAGGAAACATCCAAAATAACCTGCTTTGGTGTGATGCAGGTTGACTGCAGGTATTTGCAGTATTGTACCATGTGCAGTGGCAGCATAAATGGAAACAGCTTGAAACTGGCTTGGTAGGAACCTGAATAATGCATGCAGGCTTAGAAAAAAAAGTCTGATCTTCATAATCTTTATCTCAAATTTTTGTTTGCTTCTTGCCATGACACTCATCCTACTCCCAGGATAACTCTTTTTCCATTATCCGGTGTGTCCACAGCATAACTTTCAGACTGGTTTGGGATTCAGAGTGCTCATACCCAGTTAGTCATGCAATATTTCTGCTGAATGAATTTGTAATAGTCATTATGGATCAAGAGTTGCTGAGCTTGCTATTTTCTTCCCCTCTAGGAGCTTAGATTTTTGAGTGCAACTAATTTCCCAGCTGAGTTATTATTGTCTTGTAAGTGCTCATTAAACCAAAGATTAGGAGAAGAAATCTTGGCAGTTATATTTGCATAGCCCAGATTGAAGCAAGTTGTTATGAAGTAGCATATTTTATCAGGAAAGGAGCTTTTAACTCTGTTTTTTGTGTTGAAGTTATTTGTAGTGGGATCCTTTAATATGGGATCCTATTCAATTTTGTTCTGATGCAGCAGTACTTGTATTTTGGATACTAGTTAGATAATACAGTAAAAGGATCAGCAGAGGCTTAGTATGGTATATAACCAGGCCTGTAGGTGCTCACTCAACGTGTTGTTTGTGAGGCAGCCCAGCATTGTAAAGAAACTGGCAGGTTATTCACACTAGACTTCTCATTGTCCTAATGAAGTGCTTTATAGTGCGGTGCTAGTGCTGCTCAGAGTGGGGAGTTTGGATTAAACCTCTGGTATACACAAAATTTTAGTGCTCTTGTGCCCAGCAGTGGAAGTGCACAGAGTAACTTAAGGCATTACCCCATTTAATTGCATCACCACGAGTTAGGTGAATGAGAAAGCAGGCATCTTACAAACCTACTAACGTGTTCCCTGTGGGAGGGGGATGGAGATAAAAACATTTGAAAAAATTAAAATAACACTCTCTAATATTGCTGCAGACCAAGATCTTTGCTATGTGTGATTCCCACTGTTGTTAGTGAGGTCCTTATGTCCCTACCTATGGCTGGGGTTTTCTGAGTGTTCAAAATTTCTCTTTTACAAGCAGGGGCATTTATATATTGGCTAGTGAGCTCAGAAGCCACTGTGAAATACCTGTTCAGGAATTAATTTTTGAGAGATTTTATTTCCTTTGGAATTAAGTCCTTGTTCAGTAGGTGAAGAATTTCTCAAGCTTCCCTGGGTGTGGTAAATAACTACTGTCTGTATTCTACTACAACATTGCAGAAAGTTCTCCAGCAAAAAGACAAGAAAATGAAAGCATGTTCTTCACTAAAAAAATCTTTAAAATCTGCAGCCAGTAACACTTGACTAGGAGCATTATTCACGTGCTAGGGCATCACAGTGTAAGGCTTCCTTGGTACTGTAATTAGCCGTGGGACCTGCTTGCAGTACCTTTGTCCCTCAGCTCGGTTATGGAGCTGTTAAATATGCAGGGCAGGTGGGGACCAGCCTTTTTGCTAGGCAGTTGTCTGGAAAAGCAAAATCCAAAGCTCCAGCAAGGCTAGATACACTTGGAAGATTCAAGATTTGTTTTGTCTGTTCATTTTGGCTGTAGCTCATGTAAGAGCACTCACTGCCGAAGGGATAGATGTCAGACATTACACAAATGTACTGCATTATGCTTTATCAGTGTGATAGAGGATTTTATAACAGACTTGTACCAGTTTAACCAAAATCAGAGGGATTTATACAGCTTCTTAGTTCAAAAGGGTTTATCTGATGCACAGGGTCAGCACTGATTCATCTCCTGGTTGGAAGGGGTGTTTTTAAAAAGACTGTCCTTAATTTGTTGTTCTGTGTTCCTCATCAGACTATTTATTTCTCCCCTCTCAGGGCCACCAGCCAGCCCACAAAGCACTCCTGCCAAGGCTCTGACAGCGGGCAGCGTGTGCATTTCCTCACCACGGCCCGCTGCCTGTGCTCCCACTCACTCCGGAGACCTTCCGCTGCCCACCAACACTCCCACGGTCGCTCTCAAAACCCCGACCGCCACAGCCTCCACCCCAGCCAAGCCACCTGGAGCCAGCCCCTGTGCTTCCCCCAAACTGATCCCTTCCTCCAAAATGTCCATCAAACACTGGGTTACAAGGACTCCGTGCTCTTCTCCCCCAGAAGTGGAGAAAAAGGCTCCTTCTCCTAGAAAAGCCCTGGCAGAGGTCACCCAAGTCACCCAGGGTCTCCTGGAAGCTGCTTGTCCTCCGCAAGTCCCACACTCACAGTTTGAAAAGCGTGCCAAGAGAAGGCTTGACTGCAGCAAGGAGGCTGATGCGGGGCAGAAGTGTCTGCAGGGCTGTAGCTGTGTGACTGAGCTGGATCATGCAACTAAGAAATCCAAGCTGAATTTATGTCACTTGGTTCCAGACCAAAAAGCTTCTGATGAAGACTCTCTCAGCCTGGCTGACTTATGTAACGACCATGAAGGCTCCAGCCACAGCCCAAAAGAGCCTTCCCTTTCTGGAAGCCATATTAATCCATCAGGCATTCAAACTTCCCCCCATCTTTTCAGATCTCCACGTGGGAAAGACACTGAGGTAGTAGATAAAGAGAACAGTTCTCCTGAAAGAAAAAATTGGTTGTCTGCTCTGGGAGAGAAGCTACGGACTGGCAGACCTGGCAGCCAGAGCATGTCAAACAGCTCCCTCTCATCCTGCAGTCCTGGTGCCAAAAGACAAGAGTCTGTGGCAGTGGCCACTTCGCCGAAAACTGTAAGTAGGGCAGCCAACAACATCCTCATGAAATAAGTTATCCCTAGCTGCCACTCTCCCTTTGTTTGTTCGCTCCTGCTCAGACACAAAGAATTATCTGATCCCTTTGACTATGGACAAAAGGGATGATTTCTGGCCTAATAAGCTGGATACATTAATGCTGTTATCTGCTAATCCTCTCCACGCAGGAACAGAATTTTTATGATGTGTCCTTCATTTTCAAGGGACTTAAGGCACACAGGAGCTCAGAGATCCTTGCAGCTCCCAGCTGGATGTTTGAAGGATGTAGCTGTCTTCTTAAATACAGCTCTACTCTGAGAGGCACAATAATGCCAACAGCTTTCCTGGCAGATCTCCTGTTTATGTGCTCACCATCACATCTGCCTGTTTATGTTACTGGAAAGCCACTTAAACATTGGAAGAAAGAGCTAAATTCTCTTCCAGCTCAGGTAGCAAAAGAATTTGTTACCCATGTTAAAACTGTGGGGCATCAAATAAATGCCTTCAGTTCCTTCAATGGAAAACTAATAGAAAACAAGAAGTGTGCAAGAGTGAGAGGGCAGGATTTGACCTACATCATCTTACTTTTGGAGTACAGGAAGCCTGGCAGAGCTCACTCTAGGATCTGAAATTAAAGTTAAGCTTTTAAAGCAGCTAAAAACACTGGCATGAGGGCTTAACTAGGAAATTACAATTACATTTTTTAAAACAAAGCAAACTTGACTTGTCCCTGAAACTGGACTCCCAAGTCCTCCAGTGCCTTTGACTGAGTCTCATTTCAGTAAATGTTAGGTAAATTTTCAATCATCAAATTTTAGTTGTACTTTTGAATATCTGATGCTATATCAATATCTTGGCATCATTGAGGCTTATCTCATTTCTTACCTGATTTCATCCCTTCCAACACTTCTATCAGATATGACCTGGGCAAACCACCAGTCCTGAAGTTATTCATAGCAGCTGGACTCTTCATGCTGTGGTTGTACCAAGAAATCTTGGTTATAAGAAACCTACAACTACTTGTGACTACTTGTGCTTTATGCTGTACATGTTTAGACACAAGACAGAGAGATTTGCCCTGGAGAGAGATTACTATAGAACAATTACCTTTCCTGCCCAGTATGCTCTGGTTCAGATTTTGGAATGCTCTTGTGTTGTTCTCATAGCCTGAGGAGATGCCAGGAATACCCAACAGCATTGATTGAATTTACTGTATCTTGGAAATCTGCAGCTCTTCTACCTGCTGTAGGGAAGCTGAAACTGCAGCTGGAGTGCATTTCTCATGGCAGTGGGACAACCCTAGGATTTAGACAGTGTTGCCTGTAGATGGTAAGCCTCTTACCTTTGAGAGAGATTGTAGTAAAGAACCTTTCATTTACTGTCTTAGTTGGGAAGCTGAGCAGACTGGAGCAATGATGGAGGGGAGACTTTTGAGATTCCTGCAGCATACGAGCTGTTAATCTAAAAGTGTTTCATGCTAGTTTTTGTTTTATTTCTGGCTAGGCTGCAGCCACTTCAGTTCCCATGAGGAAGATCTGCACATACTTCCACAGAAAGCCACAGAATGACTGAAACAGCGTGCGGCGCTTGCACCTGAGGGATGTTGACACCAGGGTATCAAGACCAGACTTACCAATGCCAACAACGATGCACCAGGATTACACAGTTTGTTGTCAGACCTTCATAGACTTGAGGTTTTAGTCTTCCCATTTTTGAAGTTGTTATCAGCTGAAGAGAGCTGAGTGTGTAAATTCTACACAATACTTACTCATGGTCTCTTTCTGACTTAGGGTATGTATTTTTTTATAAACAAACTATTTTTTACGTGGCACCTGTTCTAGTCCAAAGACAGACACAGCTCTGCTGTGTATTGTTGACAGGCACATATAGCTTGTCAGTTTATGTTACTAATCTGCTGTTCGAACTGCCACTGCTTAAGAGTGCTGTGTAAATCACTACACTTTCCTGAAAAGTGTTGGAATGGGTGTACAGAAATTTACTGGAGGTACATCTGAGCCTCTTCATGTTGAATGGCATTTCTACAGTTATTCCTCTAGTACTGCAATGACTGCCTGCTTCCAGCAGGGAAGTTAGCAATGTGTTAATTAAATCTAAAAACCTTTTAAATAGCCCACATCCATCTGATGGTGACTATGGTGTAAGAAGAGACAAAATTTTAGTCAAGTATGTAATGCCTGTACTCCCCTTGCTATCCCCTTTCTTCTCCCACCCTCTAAACTGCTGTATTTACCTACTTAGCTGCCTCTTGAACCATCAGCACTACAGCTCTTAAGACCAAAACTTTATCACTTTGCTGAAATAAAATACTGGCAAGGTGTGTTCAAAGAATTAGTTTGATCTATCCTAAGTAGGCATCCCGTAACAGCCCATTGCCAGTCAGCTCTTACAGGTTCAGCCTGTAGCAAAGGCATTAGTAACTGTTTATAACATACCTTCATAACAGTTTTATAATACAGTAGTTACAAAATAATACCTTGTAAATTGTGGGAGAGGCAACTGACATTTTAGAAAGCACTTGAGAGCGTTTACATATTAATATTAAAGGCTTTGCCATTGTAAGTTGTCCCCAGTGCTGATAGAACAAGATCACTGAAGTGAGATCACTGTCCTGCTGGCTAATGACACTAATTCCTCAGCCATGCTTTCCCCAGGATCTTCTAGCAGAAGACCCCTATCTTATGTTGGAGTATTTACTCTGTTTTCTGGTGTAATCATTCCCATGAACTTCAAAACCAGTCAAACCCTTTGAATCTCTATTATGTTTTTCCACTGCAGAAGAATTGAGGTATACGGAGGGGATATGATCCCACTAACTTATGTTTTTTATCTTAAGTTTTAACCTCTACTTTACAGTAACATTGGAAAGTATGGTAGCTGAAAGGGATTAGAAGGAAAGAAGCTGGTTTGTATTTTATGTGGTAGATTGTATTTTGCAAGGAAATAAATTACTTGAGAGAAAATGGCTTTTGTAAAAGATCTGTTACAGCTGCGAAGCAAAAGGAAATGTGTAATGTGCTTTTTTTAAAAAAAGAAAAGTAGTTACTATCATGTTGCATCTTTTAGCAGAAGCTTTTGGGTACAAACAGGGGCAAGGACAGCTTTCTCTTGTTTGCTGAATTACAGGCCATCATCCTATGAATGCTTCAGGCATTTTTTTATAGTTCTTTAAAAAAATGGATTTTTAAAAAGTGACTACTTGAATAGATCTAGTATCTTAGGCAAAACAGGAATATAAAAAAATCTGCTAGTTTAATTTTAAACTACTTCTGGATATTGAAGTAGATGGAAGTAGTAGAAACATAATCTAAAATAAGTAGGTTTGGGATTTAATTCTGTATTAATTTTAATTATTATAGCAACCTTGTTGGGTACAACCTGTCCTGCTTCAGCCAGATTTTCATGCAGGATTCCTCCATGCAGTTTGTAAAAAACATTGCAGAGTAAAGAGATATGAATCCTACTGTAATAAATGAGAGTCGTCAGACACTTCAACAATAAGATTTAGTGTTTCTCCACTCTTCCATAGTATTTTCCTCCTCCAGAAATGTTCTGCAGCCAAACCACTATGTCCTGTATCTTGTAAATGTCTACCTAGAGAGGATATACACTAATGGCTTACCACTTGGATGAATAATATTCCATGGGCATGTGAGATTTTCTTCTTTCAGAAGATACTTGTTTAGTGGAACGAACCTTTTTTAAATAAACCAGGCATTTATTTCTTCATCTGAAGGTGGTGTCAACCTGGTTCAGAGTCTAGGAGAATGAACTGATATGTCCAGCTGCCTTGACCTTATTGTGATAAAATCATAAAATCAAAATTGCAAAAGCACGGGAAAGTTGCTGATACAAATTGTATGTCAGCAAGCTATACCTCCAAATTTTCTTTCCTTTTAAAGGATTGACAGAAACTCTGACCTCCATGTTTTATAATCAAATTAAGCCTTTTAAGGTATTATTCCCAAATCCTATATATGTATGTAAATCCCACGTTACGTATCCTACAGGTTTTTCCAGGCAGATGATAGTGATTCCTGATGTCTCTGTCCTCAGTGTTTACCCTCTGACTGCCAAGTGGGATTTGGGACTGAGCACAGCAGTTTCTGATGGTGCTATAGCCAACAGTGGTTGCTGCTGCTCTGTTGGAAGTTGTGCCTCTCCTGCTCAGCTCTGAGCAGCCAACCAGTTTGGATTTAGGGCAACTTGACAGTGACTGGGGCTAACCAACCCTGCTGGGCAAAACTGAGCAGGCACTCCCAGGATCTGTACAGATGCATGGTCAGCAAGCCTGGGCAAGCATTTCTGCTGGGAACAGCACTCACTTAATAGTCCCTTGGGGAAGCTAACTGCCAAGAACACCTAAAATTTAATTGCCTCAGTTCCCTGCCTCAGCAGATGGTTATAGACCAAAACCATGGAGGGGACAGATGTGGGGACAACATTGCCACCGAGGGGACTGTGCTGTCAAGCTACCTTTTGATGTGTAGAGTTGGCTTCTAGTAGAGTTCAACTTCTTGTTGTTCAGGGAGTGTTTGAGTCTTCCTCTGGCATGATTGTTTCTGTAGCCACTGAACATGGCTGAAACCTCCAGTATGGTCCATCTTACCTTTGAGTGTCCACTTTGTAAACTGAATACTGAGGTGATAGAAAAACGCACCATCATGGCATTGAAAAATGTTCTAGTTGATCTCTGCATGTGGTATATCATTTCTTAAGAAGTTTTGTTTAGAAATAGATGTTTTTCAGCCAGGGATTTGCCAAAAGCATTTGGTAGCTGGGTATTCTAAAGTTTATGTGTAACTCTTCTGAAGAGCCTCCTCAAGGTCAAATATTAAACATTTTTCATCACCAATACTTATTGCTAGTAAATGGGAAATGGTGTTCATCTTCAGGTCCACTACAATCAAATTCCATTCCTTCCCCCCTAAAGCTGACCTAAACAATTTTCCAAGTGGAAATTATCACTCTGTTTCTCTTCACAGAACTCAGAACCCAATGGTTCGCATTTTTCCCTCTCTGATTTATGTATGGCCCAGACTACAATAAATAAAATACATAGTGCTACTATACAGCATCCATGTGTTGTCCTTCAAAGAGCAGCTTTACCCATAATGAACTGCTCTTCATCTGAACTCCACAAAATGCCAAATACAATGCAAAGCATGGGTGAGGGGAAAGCAAACATGAAAGGGTCCATATGTATTTTCTTTTAAAATTACTCAAACATTTCATGTCAGTTGTTTTATAGAATAATGCATTGTTGATATGAGGACAGCATGTACCCAGAAGGGAAAAAGCAAAATTGCAGTCGAAGATAACCTTTAAATTTTAAGCCTCAGTCTGAATTACATATTTTCTAATCAGAATAACTAACTTTCCATCTTAATTGGTGCATTATGGAAAAATTCCAGGGACTAAAAGTACAGCAGGAAGACACATTACTCCAGCCTTGTGCAGCTAGACAAAGACTCAAAGATCAGAAAGCATTATGTATAATGAAGTCTGAATACCCCATCTTAATTTTTCAATATAATATTTTTAACTCTGCTGAATCTATAGCAGTTCTTATTTTTGAAGTTGTTCAGTCTTGATTTAAATGCTTTGCATGATTACAGGTCCATTACAGTTGTACATAAATTGTTCTAGAATTGAGATACTGTGAAGAGACTAACTTATTGAATTTGTTTAGCTTTGTCTTTTGCCTGTTAGCTCAGGTTACTCACTTTTTAGTTGGGTTACAGATATTTATACTACATTAGATCTTCTATCCAATTTGTAGAAAGCCCAAACATGAGAGACAACCACCTCTGGTTCTCCTCTTTCATGGGCTAAAGAGATTTTACATACAAAACCCAAAACAGCCAAGGAAGTGCTTCATTCCTTCACATTAAACAGCCACAGTAGTAGCTCCACTTACATTAACACCAAAGCCACTCTCTGACATTACTTCACTCAGATTTATGGTTTACTTCTTTTGTCTGAAGAATGACTGAATCCTTTGGCAAAGCATCTTCAACCACCCACTTCTGTGCCATCCCTGGATATTTTTGTTTGGATCATAAATTATGTAACTCCCTGCTTGCCTCCTAAGTGTGCTCTCGTTGTATTGTGAGTGTGGCAGAGGAGGAGATGGGCACAAACCCAAGCAGCAAAGACAAGGCTGACCTAGGAGAGCTGATCATTCTTACATCCACGTGCCTTTAACTGTGACAAACCTGTTTTGGTTGGGGTTTTATCCCTCTAGTTGTAACATCATTATGATAAAAATACCAGTTTATTCTCCTATTCCTGTTCTTGCAAAAGGTGTTAAGTGTCCAAAAACCAGACTACTAATAGTCCCTGTGACTGTAAAGCCAGCTCTAGCAACAGCAAGGTAGGCTGTGTTGACAGGAGTTTAGCAGATATTGTCAGAGTGTATTACTGAATTATTCAGTGTCACCATTATTTTTGTTCTGCTGATTTTCATGGATTCACTGCCAGAGGAAGTGACAGTTTGTACAGTGAGATCAAGAGATCCTTTGGATTCTTGAAAACAACCTGTGACTGACATAACTGCAATGAGTTCTTGTTTGCTTGAATGGACTTATTTGCTGCAGGTAGCTGACAGCAAGGCAATTATGTGAAAATTGGAAGTGTTACATCATAAGGAATTGGCTGTTTGTACACATCCAGCTGTGTGAAGAAGCAAGACTGGAAGAATGATAAAGAGAAAGCTGATGTTTGCACAAGTTAGTAGGGGGAACACAATCACCGTAAGTGTGAAAGAGCAAAGTACATTGCATAAGACAGGCAAGTGACTGGAGAAACGAATACTCATCCAGTTGTTACATGCTTGGAAGAAAGAGTAGGGCTTGGGAGGCCCATGCTGCACCTTTGTATCAGACTCACATCTATATACTCCTATTTTTTCCTCTGTGCAACGGGACAGTTGTCCATGCTTGCCAGTTCATTCTGATTAAGAGAGGGTGTGAATTTGCAGGCTGTTCCTGATCCTTCTCTTTGTGGACACTCTTCTTCCAGCAGTTCTGATTTAACCCAATCAACTCCTGAAAAGAAGTCAGTTTTGAGATTACACAGTATTGAGATTAATTGGAATAAGGTGTTCTTCTTTCAGAATAAGCCTGGTTTTGCACTGGGTTGTTCAGAAACAGCTATTCTGAAAAAACAGCTATTCAAGCAGCCCTTACAGTAACTCCACTACGTAGGTGAATCTTCAAGAAAGTCATGCGAGACTGCTGGGGGAGGGGTATGACAAAAAAGCAAGGATATTCTCAAGCATGAAGGCAGCAGGAAAAAAATTCTCCATGAAAATTAATTTCTTAACTTCCTTATCTCAGCACCCCCAGCCATACCAGTTAGAAAGCATGACACAGAGAAGGGCTCTGGGTTTGAGTCACACAGCCTATGGTTTGGCTGCCTATGTGCTTCTGCCCATCCAGGGCTGAAGGGACCCCTGCTGCTGCTCCTGCTTCCAGGTGGCAGAGCCCTCCTCACCCCTCTGCCGAGTGAGAAAGAATTCCACTCGCTTACGGATTTGTACAAAGCCGTGCTGCTCTGTTTTCCTGCCACATGCAGCCCCATGGAATCAGGGATATTCCCGTAGTGGCCACACTCCTGGCCCCAGAGGGTCTCTGAGGCTGTGCTTGCATCCCTGCACCTCCACCACTCTGAGCACAGCCCTGCATCGCAGCCTCCACCAGCTTCTGTCTCTGCTGCTGCCCCAGAGGGCCCGTACTGGGTCCCCTACGGTGCTCACACAGCTGAAGTGCTCAAAAAAGCATGTTCTGGCTGTGCTTTTATGGGCTTGCTGTGCATCCAGCAGGGACACCACCTTGGGCCACCCTTACCACAGGGCGTGCCTGCCGCCTTCCTTTTCATTTTCTCCCTGGGAGGCGGAGAAGAGTGAGTTTTAAATACAATGCTGCGAGTTCAATGCTGCTAAGCAGAGCCTGTCTGATTGCAGATGCAGCTGGAGCTCCTGGCTTAGTCCTGGCACAAGCAAGTTAAGGACAAAAGGTCTTCGCTCCTCTTATGCAAAGAGACAATTTCTGTGGCAGCTGAGGGCAGCATTAGTATTCATGCCTTGGCTGGTCTGGCAGCAAGGCAGCTAACTTGATATTAACTGTGGCACAATGACTGGGGTTTATGGGCTCTTTCTTAATATAGACCACAGGTAGCCAACCGAATGTTTCTTTATCCTATTTTCCTTGGGGTACCTGCTCTCCTACCTGCTCCAACAACAGCCTTGGGTTTTTCTTGCAATGGTGGTGGTTTTTTAAGAGGCAGGTTCCCTACTTGGCTCATTTATTGTTGTGTTGTAATTTTGTGTTGGTTTATTTTCCAGATGACCACAGTTCCTCTTAAACTCAAGTCATCTGTGTTTACAAATATTTTATTGTGTAATATACTAAAGCTTTTTCCCAGCATTTGAACTGGACTATAGATTTGCTGCTGAGACATTTCCACATTGTATGCATTAGAAACGTGTTACCCCGAATGACTAATGGAAATTATTTCTGCTCCAGGAAGCAAAATGATGCTGAGCGAAAGAGAGAAGAGGGTTTATATGGAAACAAGAGTATATTCCCCTTTGCTCTGGCCTGCTGAAATGCTCTCTCCCCTGCCCCCTTGTCGTGTATCTCACCACAGCACAAGGGTGTGCCAGAAAATGTTCCCACAACCTTTCAACCCATTCAGCAGAGCCTGCAACTTTCCTGGCTATTTTTGTGTACTCCACTCAATGATTAAGTGCCCAGGACTGTGATAATACATCCTTTCAGCACTGGCAACCAACAAAATGCAGTCTCAGCTGCTCACAAACAGCTTTTCCAGTTCTTCTCTCTTAAAAAACGGATTATTGATAGATTATCCTTCTGATCATAAGGGTGTAAACTTGGAGACGTGTTCTTCCTGGCAAGGACTTCAGCTCTTAGTAATCAAGGATTATTCTTGTTGACAATAGGGGTTCTGCATCTAACTGAAACCCCTTGCAGGCTGCCTTTGCCTGCTATAAACAAAGTGTCTCATCTGCAGCTGAAGATTAACCACGTCTGGGTTGAAACAGGGCAGCTATTCAATTTTACAAAGCTGTAGCACACAGTGGTTTCCTGAACACCTCTGGTGGTATAGTGGTATTTTAGCTTTGCTTCAGCTTCTCAGCCTATTTACCAAACAGGCTATAACCCTGCTGATGATTTATCCTTGTCAGAAAAGCCCCTTCCCTCTCTGACATCTGAGTTTTTCCATTGCTCAGCCACACTCGGGTGCTGTGAGCCCCCACTCCCTCAACAAGATTAATTCAGTCTCATATTGACCAGGTGAAAGGGTTACCATCAATTCACTGTGGTTCATTGTTCTTGTCAACACCAGAACAGAGTCTTGTGGTCTGGGTCAGGGTGCAGTGATACCAGCCCAATAAACTATTTCAATTGCTCCTTCAGGATCAGCTGACAGAGACCAAGGCACAGCACATCCATTGCAGCTGACTGACAGCTTGCTGGCAGCTCACAACCCAAATCACGCCTGCTTCACATTATACCCTGGTGGACTAATAAAAATAAAACAACAAAATGAGAGCTCTACCACTGAGCAAAGTGGGGAGCATCAGCCACTGCAATGTGGGCAGGACGTGACAAAATCAGAAATCGGAGCTTTTGGTTCCCACCTTCCCACTCACCTTCAGGAGTGCCTGAATCCTTGAGGAGCCTTCATTGCCTGAGCTTCCAGGCAGGCTCTGCAGCAATGCTTGAAAGCAGGAGCTTGTCTTCCAAGGACCTTTGGCACAGTGAACATTTCAACATTAGAGCTTGACTCACTCCCTACATTTAACACCCAAGAGCAGGGGTTAAATGTAGGGAGCCACACTGAGGGTCTGGCCCTGCACATACCTGCAGAGACAGGTGATTTTTCATGCCAAGGTCACCTGCTAGGATCAGGGTCAGGCAGAAGAAGAAAGCATTCCCCTGATGGGCTGTCTCTGATTCTACAAGACATATCCTCTGAGTCCCACGTGGCAGCCAGAGGAAAGTCTCCATCCAGAAGCAGAAAAGGAGGCTGTTTCGGGACCTGCCAGCCACAACTAATAGGAGTTATGCAGGCAAAGGGCCAGGCTCCCACAGATATAAATCAGTCAGGCTCCACTGACATCACAGCTCTGCTCGTTCACACTAAGGGAACGTGTTGCTCACTGTATTTCAGGTGTTAGATTCTAATTTATACTCACTCTCTATCCCACTACAAGGTAAATCACATTCATTGGCAGACTCCTGGCTGAAGAGGGTGCTGCATTATACCTCTGGTTTCATTCTAAAAAGTAAAAGCAAAACCTTAGCTTAGCCCTTCCAAACTACGGTATGAAAATGCATGCCAAAACTGTGCTGTAAAAATATTTGGAATGTTAAAAATAGATTGGCATTTGAATAGCTGTTGAAAGGGGAAGCAGTCCCAACTAAACCTGACATGACCAAAGCCGTTTATTTTCCCTACACTTACTGCCAAGCAGGTTCCAGCATACAGGGAGATCATTTCCTCATAGGGTCGTTGTACCCCAGGTACCACTGGTGGCAGCTCCCAGTGTAACTGTGGCTGATTTCCCACTGCTGTCACCTGCCTTCCTGGCCTGGCATCCAGGCTGGCATTGTCGTCATCAAACTGGAAACTTTTTTGCCACAGGAAACTATGAAGCTTGAGTTAATGAGAACAAAATCTCACTTAGGGAAATCTCCCTTAGCATCTCCAAATTTTAGCCTCTGAAACTCTTCTATGCTATTTTAAAGGCAGAACCTACTGATTTATCAAATCATCAGACAGATGAATGCATGCAAACACTGTCTGCTTTCTCAGTGCCCTGTGCTGATGTGCTTGCACATTGCTCATTTTCCACACTGAAGCCATGCTGTGCTAAATCAAACATTCATATGTAAGTCTCTGCAGCATCCTATTCATGGCAAAATAATGATACCTTAGAAGCATATTTTCCCAGCTCAACTCTTAAGTACCAATGTATTTTTATACAATCAATATTAATCTTTAAATATGAGAGACAGAACTACAGAACTACAGAATTTCTACTACAGAACTTCTTATGAATCTTTTGAAGGGCCAGGGCATGGGGCAAGTGGAAGCGCCACACTATGGAGAGGGGAACTGATACCAAGAAGAGTGATGAAGTCAAAGTTTTATGAAGCCAATGGATAGACAGAAAAGCAGTAGATCAATAATCACACATTTTTCTTGTCCAATTTAAGCTTGAAACCATCAATAGCAAGAAAGTGCTGCCAGTAGAATTATGAATGTCTTCTGTGATGTTTTACATGACCGTATTTGTGTGTGTTTCTAAACAAAATCTCCTCTGCATCACACTGCAACAGTCAGCTTCACACTTTTTCAGGGCAAAAAGCTTCACCTTTGCTCTTTCTTGCCAGTATGCCTCACTTAAATTGTGCCTGGGTTTTTGATGACTGCCTGAGGTGGTTTCTCTGTGTGCTAGAAGAATAATTTCAAAAGGCTTATTTGTTCTAAAGTGCACCAGAGGAATGCGGGGAAGTGCACTGGCGAGGGAAAAGATAAACAGAGCAAACAAAAAGAGCAGTTTAATCTTGCTCAGCTGTATCTCAGCTGCAATTTTACTTTCTCTGGGCAGCTTTGACACAACCACGATGCAAGCGGATGGCAAGGAAGTGAAATTTGCAGTAGCACCCAGCCCCACCTTGAAACAAGACTGAAACACCCACAGGAAAGGAAAGCCTTGCTCACCAAGCCATAACACACAACAAAAATTTGCTCTACCACGGCTGCAATTTGTTGGTAGTCTCTTACATTTCTGTATCTATAGTGTAGAGCAGGAAGCTACCAACTGCATTATCACAGATAATGGGTTTTGCTTAGCAAGGCTGGAGGTGAGTCATTAGATCCACCAGCACAAGTTCTGTGTGCTGCTTCATGCCAGGCACACCCTGACGAGCCAGGGCAGCAGGGTGGCCGTACCCCTGGGGATGCCCACAGGACAAGAGGCTGGAGCTGAATCCTGTTCTTGCCAGCAGCAAGTTCTCTGCAGGTTGTTTGACATTTTTCTCTTTGTTTCTCCTCCTTTGTAAAGCCATTCCTCTCTATTTCATCTGATGCTGTTGGCATCTCCCACTGCAAAGGGCTTTAAAATCATTGCATGGAAGGACATCTATGGAGATGCACTTTACAGCTCCAGGGTAACTGGTGGAATGAGGAGAAAGCACATTGCCTCCCCAAATCCAGAGAGCTAATGTAATTACAGGCTTTCTGGCTCACAGCTGGGGAAGCAAAAAAAAAAAGGCTTCATGGTGAACTCTCCTTCCTTCTGGCATCTCAGTGTGGATGAGAGTGGGGAAACCCAGGAAAGGGTCACTACAGTAGGGCTGTAAAATAATATTTAAATCAACATCCTAAAGCAATAAAAAGGGGTTTGCTTCACAGGATGATTTCTTTATGGTGGAGATTTTATTATACCGGTTCAGGCTTGCTGAAGCCTCCAGAAAATGTCATAGGGTCCAAATGAATAAGTACCTAATCAGTAAAAAAACCCTCCTCACTCTTTGCATGTTTTTGCAGTGCTGCCACAAGCCACCCAAAAAAGCAGGCTTGGGCCAGGGAATCCCTCTCCACAGCCCTCATCCACAGCAAGTCCTGTCCTGGTGTTCCCAGAAGGCTGCTTGCCTCCAGCAGGGTCCCTGGGGCTGCACTGCTATGCCTGCACCTTGGACTTGGCTTTTAATCTCACTGCTATTTACCAGAACCCACCCTTGAACCAAAGCAGGCTTCCCTCCTCCATTGCAACAACTTGGAAAAACATGGACTTATTTCAATCAAGCCCCAAGAGGTGAATGGTTTGAGGTGCGTCACAGCTGATTAACAAAAATCCTCGGTAAGAATAAGCCTCCCCTTTGAGCTACTCTCAAATAACCTTTAGCACAAATGTCTCTCCAGGCTCAGGACAGCTGAATGCAAAGCAGACAGGTTCCAAGAGCTCAAAGAGTTCTCCCCTGCACTCTTATACTTCCTCTCTATCTCTTTGCCATGATGCATTTGCATTTAAAAGTAACAAATGGGCAAAAATTACACCTTGTGGGAAGTTGATCTCTGTTCACGTGATCTGCTTTCTTTTTTTAGCAGGATGATTCCTGTATGCTCAGGGAGGTCAGCCATTGTTTCTGGTAAACTACATTCCCAGAAGAGGAGGGAATGCAGGATGGGCAGGTTCTGTATAAGTAGCTAAGTAGCTCCTGACAGCACGGGGGATTCAAAGGGAAGAATTTTTTTTTCATGCAGGAATCCCCCTCCCTTCAGGCCTCCTGAGACGCTGGCAGGGTGAGCACAGCATCTCTTGTTGCAAACCCATGCCTCAGAGATGCATCTGCTGAGTTCAAGCGTGAGGGTGAAAGGAAGGTCGCAACCACCGTGCAGTGCTGCCTTCAGCTGCAGAGAGAGGCCCTTGGGCCAGCTCTCCTCCCCCCTTTCTGGAGGCAAAGCTCGGGGCACTGCCCTCCTGCCCCCAGGGACACCCAGGGAGAGGGGAGAGAAACCCTGGGGAGCAGCAATGCCCAAGGTCCTGCACAGCCCCTGTGACATTTGGGTTCAGCATCCCCAGATTCAGGTGGGAGAGCAGAGGACCTCCCTCCTTCCTCCATCCCCCAGCACCACCGTGGGTCATTTGGCTCCTCAGTGTCCAGGACCTGGCTGGAGACCTCCTGTCCACGATGCTGGCAGAGACCGTGGTCATTCTTTCCATGGGATAAATATGGTAACAGAGTTTGCACAAGGTCAGAGCTGGGAATAAATTCCATTGCTCAAATAGGAGAGAGCTAAGTTTCATTCACTTGCCCCTGTTCCAGCTCCATGTCAACGCTGTTTGTTAAGGGTGACCTATTACAGGTGACCTACAGGCTGCCCTGGAAACCAAATTCACTTTTTATTTCTCCTCCAAGCTGGCAAAAGCCCCTCGGCAGAGGCAGTGACCGAGCACACTGGGCGTGTTTGCTCCCAGCCGGGCTGGGGGTGCTGCACAGGCTGCTCCTTTGGGCACCACCGAGGACACTGCACAGGGCCAGGCACAGCACGCTTGGCAGCTACAGGATCTCTGCCTGTGACTCTGCCATGGACCCAAAGAAGTGGCAGAGTGCTGATCTTGGCTGCCTTTACTGCATCCAGAGGTCACCCGCTTGCCGCTGGCACTGCTCTCCCAGGCCATGCCAAGCTGCCACCCTGGCATCTCCACACGGCCGTTGGGCAGCCCCAGAGGCACATGCCCTGTTCCCAAAAGGCTCATCTTGGCTCAAGTGGGAAAATCCCCTTCATGCAGCTGGATGTTGAAAATACGCCCAATCACTTGCCAAAAACTAGCAGCTGGAGGCTGTGTTAACAGAGGCACAAAGAGACAGAATTATGCATTACAGACAGTTATAAATAAATAAATAAACAAATAAATAAATATCTGACACTTCAACAGCCCTGAGCACTCGCCCTTGCAACTTACAAGAGGGAGTAAAAGGACACTAAATGTTCCATGTGTGGTGTATATTAAATATGGCAATTGTATATTGAAGACCATCAATCTCTGCTACCTGTTTTTCCCAGATCACATAGAAAAGACTTATTTTGGAATACCTGAAATGTGAGAGTGTTGTCCAGGTTAATAAATTATGGGCAAATCAACTGTCCATATGCATAACAACTGTTTGGTGAAAATAAGAGAGGAAAAAATTCTCATCTGAACGCAGCTGATGGCTTTTACAAGGTCCTGAGTAGGAGGTTACCTAACAAATACACATTTTATTTGAATGATAGTTCTGCCTCACATCTGTGCACCAGTGTTTGAGATCTGCTCAGATTCATCCTGCAGTTGAGGTTAAATTAGTATTTATACACATTTATCACTGGTTGAACAGCCAAGAGTGTCATTTCAGGTAATGATGTTTGGAATAGGGGGAAGGAATAATAAAACACCATGGAATAATAAAACAGCATTCTGAGCAATCAGGCAATAGATCATGTCGGATGATGTGAATTCAAAATATTAAAACTGCACCAAGTGAAGGTGCTTCATCCTCATGCTGGTTTGGATACTCAAGAAAACCATTCTCTATTTTGCTATCAAGAAACTGGACTAAGTGAAACTTAGGTCACTCCTTCCTAAACTATTCCTGTTCATTAACTCAATTTTGAGAATTTAGAAAAAAATGTCTTTTTTACCCTTTAATGCATGGATGGAGAGGAAAAATGTGTTTTTAGGATGGCAGGTGGTGTAATTTACATGAGGAAACTCTAACAGTGAAAATTGATCTCTCAAATCCGATAGCTCACCACTGTACAAATGTAGAGCTACTGTAGTCTCAGTTTGCAGAAGTTTTAAGACTTCAGAAAAACAAAGCAAATTACAGTCATTTCCAGATGTCCTACCACACATTACTAAATTTTAAATTGTCATCCATATGTGCATCACAACCAATGTACTGTATCGCCCTAAGGAATTATCAAATCTAGTTGACTGATGAAAGTATAATCTATTACAGGTAAGCCACTTCCATATTTTAGAAGCATCTAATTAGACTTGAAAACATGCCTGCAGAATCTGCTGGTACCTTGTATTTACACAGATACAACTTCTCTAATTGATTTATGAGAGAATATGTATGCCCAATACACATCAGTAATGCTTGCTGATAGGTTTGCACTGTGCTCCTCCAATCCTTCTCTAGGGGCCCTCAGGCCAGTCTGAAATCTGTACACTGTTTATTTTCATTTTAGGCTTCCTCAGTGACCACATCACTTGTTCACTGACAGCACATTTGAGAGCCTCTGTCGCTGGAGCTGTTTCTACTTAGAGGCTATTTGAGATCCTTTGGGTGCCAAGGTGATAAGCATCACACAGGTCTGTAAAGCAGGCCAGCAGGGCTCACATCTGATGAAGGTGGTATGAGGGGAGAGGCTAAGGCTATCTTGGGAGAGCATAAACAAAGTTATCTCCACAAGGAGTAAACAGATCCATCTCTTGGCAGGGAAGAAGGGTGGGAATTACGTCTGAATTAACTCTCTCTGCTTGCATTGCAAAAGATTTAATGTGTTAGTTGAATGAATTTAAAGAGACATCCGGATGTTTACAAAGATCTTCCCTCTGTTTTCTATTCTAAATATATTCTCCTTTGAAAGACTGAACTTTAAGCCAAATGCTTAAGTCTTTAATAAGAATTTTGACTAAGTAATAAAATTAATAATGACTTTGGGTTTTGGCCATGTGTAAAAACAAATCTTCTTCCTGTGACAGAGAAGAATAATCCATTGATATGAAGTATCTAAATGGTCACTGACATAATAAATAATTTCATAAATCCCTGACCACTGATCTTCCAAATGCTTTGTAGTTTGACAGATACATTGCATGCTTTAGAAAGTCCTGAATTATGTACTTTTTCCAACCCATGTATGCAAACCTCTCATGTGTTTATACTTGTTTTTAAGACAAAGCCTTGAGAGGGAGTGAGATTGGCCTATAGTGTGATGGTTCTCTCCTGGGCAGATGTGCTGGGAAAGCAAAGGCCACTTCTGACACATCTGTCCAGGGGCAGCAGCAGTCTGGCTGTCCTCTCTAGCTGGTGGCACCAAAACATTCCTGTTGCCTCACTGCCATCAATAAATCATCCTCTCCCTCATGACATATTAGGTGATATTATTGTGTTTACATAAAGCATAATCAATGCTGCTGACTCAAACAATTCCCAGTTTGGTGTAGCAGAGGATGTCCCTACAGTCACCAGGGCCTGGCCCACACACATTACAGGAAGTTAAATACCAGTAAAACAGAGTACTGCATTGTAACTTCTGTCCATGACTGCTCTCAGTGAATTATCTTCTCTCCTGTTATATTTCAGAGATCTCCTCTGTGGAGAGTTTTTTCTCCTCCTGGATACTGTACTGTACTGTATCTAAGTGGCAAGCAGAGGACACTTCAGTAGGAAAAAAATAAATCCCAGGCAAACTGCTGAATTTGATTACTTTACTGAAGGTGATATTCCTTTCCCAAGTTGCTTTAGCATCTCTGAACTGTGCCAAATTTCTTCTCCTGGGTGGCTGAGGTAGAACACTAAGTATTTCCTAAAGAACATGGAGTGAAATGCATCCTCAAGATGCACAGGAAGAGATGAGTCCATGAATCTTCTGGATAGCTTTGTGTTTGTCACCCCAGTGCTGCATCACCTGGCCAGGAGTGTGTGTGCTCTTTCAGGAACATCTATGAACTGATGGGAGATACAACCAGGACAACAAACTGGGATTGGCCAAGTCAAGCAATATACTTCCCTCACCCAGGTACTTGGACAGGTGTTATCAAGGAAAGCAGCAGAACATTTCAAGTCTAAAATCTAGACATTTTTCCACAGTATTGAAAGAAAAAACAGATTAGAGCATATTTCCTTAAGCTAGGCTTGGATCAGTAAACCAGATATATTCTGAAGGATGAATTTTTAAAGATCAGTACCTCCCATCTGTAAATTAGCCCATTATCTCAGTACAAGATATCTGTATCTAGCAAGTGATAGAATTCTATTAACAAGACATTTTTCTGACCAGCACAGACAACCTGATTTTTAAACAAAACTAAAAGAATTATTTTTTCCAAATGCACTGGAGGAAAAAAAAAAAAAAGATGGGTAGCTGTATCTGTATAAAATCCTGCTTCCCCTCCCTGTATTTTGTGGAAGAACAAAGCTCTTATCTTGGATATTTAAATTCCACAAACCCAACAACAATGGAGTGCTCATCCCCGTGAGGTCTGAATTTCCTGTGTGGCTCAAACCCCTCCTAAGTGAGATATCCTTTATCACAGACCAGCCACTTTTGAAGTAGCAAGAAATCCCTGTAAGATGGTGGGACAGTTTTTCACATCACTGCTGAAATCTGTTCTAGCCTCCATCCCAAGGCAAGCTGAGAGAGGTACATGTGGGCTGGCTACACCTCCCCTTGTGAGGTGCAGCACTTTGCACCATCTTCTGCAACCATGAGGGTCCCTGCAGTGAACTGAAGCCTAAATCTGTTACATCAGCCAATAAGCCTGATAAAGCCTTTAAAAAGAAGAACCAAAAAAAAGTGTGCATTATTTTTATTCCTGTGCTGGTGACCACAGCTTTATGCAAGAGAGGAAGGAAGGAAGTGAAGAAAGTGGGTTGTTGTGCTGTCTCACTCACATCAACAACTTTCTGGAGCTCCTCAAGCTGGTGAGAAGGGCATCTCAAATGTGCTATGAGAAGTAAGCAAAGCTCTGGGTGTATCAAGGATATCGAGGGCAGTATTAATCACATCCCAGGGTACCTCTTTGTCTTTCCAGTTCAGACCCTATATGCAAACATCAGACACATCAACAAAAAAAATATGTTACGTATCAGTGCCATGATTGTGCTTCCAAAGGGAATGAAGCAGGACAGGACTTTGCAAGGAGCTGCCCAGAGTTATGTTTGTTTTATGAGCCAGCTTTAGCTGCACACAACTTCCACTGGTGCAAGACCTACCTACTGCACACCTCAGCTAAATTAATTGCTTGTCCTTATCAACTACATAGTTTGCAGTTCTGTTTCTCCTGACCTCAGACACATTTATTGTCAGAGGGGAGTTGATGCACAAATGGCATGGCTTTCAGCAGTGTGTCTGTTCCTTGAAAGGAAGGTAGTTTGTTGCTTTTTCTACAAAAAATTTCTAATGATACCTGTTTTTCCACAGTAAAAGAATATCTCTCTTTTCAGCCTTTATACACACTCTTACAGCCCTGAAATAGGTGCCCCTTCAACAGACCCTGCACAGCTGGACCCCAGTTGTGGGCAAGTGCCTCCCTTTCCACGGAGAGATTTAATTTCGTCCTAAAACTAATTAGGCACTGGCCTACAATTAAACATCCAAGCCTCTATCTTCAAAAGCTTTCACCCTGTGCTGCAATCCCCACTCTTCCTCACTGCCAACAGTGCTAATCCCAGGATGATGCCTGCCACCTTCCTGGTGGTCCCAAAGAGGAAGAAAGAAATAGAACAAGGATTATAAGGGTCCACCCAGCTCTGGGTGCATTTTGGCTGTTTTCATTTTAAGTTCAAAGCCTTCTACATGGCAGCTGATTGGGAGACTTTCCAAAATCTACAGGAGGCTGGGAAGGAATCCAGCATCACAAAGAGTATCCTGACAGAAACAGAAGAACTGGCAAATAAGCATATGTGAAACGTACCCCTTTTTGTCACAACCAGAGGCACTGTTTTCCCAACAAACACCCTATCCATCTGGTAAAGAACAGCCACTACCTGTCTCTGTGGATATGATCCTTGCTGCCCAGACAAAGGGAGATTTAAGCAAGCAATCCCTCTACCCTCTACATTGCCCTCTTCTTACCCCATCACCTTCCCAGTGTTGCTACCCTTTTGTAACAGATGATATTTTTCTGACATCCTAGACCTACAAAATGATAGCAGAGTCAGGCAAATGGGTTCATTTGCAGAGATAAGAATTGATCACGAGCCCTGTTTTACAGGACTGGGCCTTATATTTTTCCTTCAACTCTCTGCAACAATTTCCCTCCTGCCAAATCCCTTTCTGTCTAGATCCTGCTCTTACATTCAGACTCCATTTCCTGTGGCTTTGGTTTGGCTGGAGTTTATACTCTCTTTTTCTTCTTAATCCCTCAACTTTCTTTTGCTGTATTTTATTTTTGCTTCTCAAGCTCCTAATAGTGTTTCTGTAATCAGATTTCTTCTGCACAGCTTCTGAAAAGGCAACACTGCAGGTCTGTCTCAGAGCATTAGTTTGCAAGCATTAGAAGAGGCAGAGAAAAACCCTCTGTGTCTAAATCCTGCCATTTAAACTACTATAATGGACAATGTTCGCAGAAAGTCCTTTAAATATTTTTTTAAGGGTATCTCAAGTGTCATACACGCTGCAGGCACAGACTTTTTAAGTCAAGGATTTACACTGACATCGGCGTCTCCTCAATTTTCTTCATAAAGCGGTGTGCCCAGCTCTTTCCTGCTCTGTCCTTGCCGCTCTCCAGCGGCTGCAATAACACCAGAAGTAATTCAGAGGAGCGAGCAAGAGGCTCCTGCTTTGTGTATATCAGTGAAAAGCCCAAGGACAGAGCGAGGCAGTGCTTCTGGCAGCGCAGCACAGGATAATTAGACAGCCCTGGTTACACATCCGTTGGTGCAGGAATGGCATACTTTCCTGGTGAGTTGGAGGTAATAAAGCTTGCATGCTTACACGTCCATTATGAACAGGCTTATTAAAAGAGCCTCTCCTCCCACAGGAATGCTCTGTGGGAATAAGTCTGTGGTCACCCAGCACTTCGCAGGTATCCAGCTGCGTGCTCAGCACACACGGAGCACGCAAAGCTGTGCCAGCCTCCCAGGCAGAATCCAAATATTCCTGCTTAGAGAAGCAAGATCCTTTTAGCTGGAGCAAAGACAAGGCCCATTTGCTTTTAGCACTGTTTGAACCACAGAAAAAAAAAGCCGTTTCTCATTCTCTTCAAAGAAAGATGGTTGCACGTATTTCTCCAGGCCTCCAAGGAATATTTTGTCTCCATCTAAAATCCTCCAGATTACTTTACGAGTTTCTTAGCCAGTATCTCATTGATTACTGTTGCTATAACTCCTCCTAAACAGATAAAATATTTCAACTGCTTCAGAGAAATGTCCCCTCTCTGCACTGATGTGTGTAGAAATGCCTCTCATAACTTCTGAATCTGGCTTATCTTTCCCAAGGGCTGAGGCATGACAATCCTTTGCTATTCCTCTCCCTGGTGTTTAGAATCGTGCTTCTGCCTTTGGCAAAGGATGAGGGAGGTCAGAATCTTCCCCCATACATTTTGTTGAAGCTACAGTGTTTGAGACGGGTTATTACTGTTAATGTTACTAATTGTTTGAGAACATATTTTTTAATGCCTTATAATATTTATGGACTTTATTGTGAATGCCCCTACTCGCTTCTAGCTACTAACTACTCCCTTCAGGCATACTTCCTGTGAAGCAGCAGGTACAGGGTAAATGCTTCAAAACTGAAGAGCTGCTAGGGTTTAGAATGCATGTGATGATGATTAGTATTTCCTTCAGGAACTTCATGTTTCTGAGATATTCTTAACATTGGACTCCTGCATCTGTCAGACACTCAAAACTCCCATGGGATCTAGGGAAGTTGCAGTCCAGCCAAGTCCACTTATTCCCACAGTTCACTTTATACACCTCATTAAAAAAGTGATTCAGCAGTTCTCTTCAAAGCTTCAGCAGCCCTGCACATTAAAAAAGAAACCCTTCAGAAACAAACCCACATAAGCTGTGAAGCACATACAGTACTCTCAGTGGGATTATATGGCAATAAGGAAATATTTTTGGGTAAAACATCAAAACAGAAAAACATTTTTAAAGAGCAATGCAATACAAATGAGGCCAGCAGCTCCACATGACTCCAAACAAGATTCCAAGGTCTTCAAGGATTCATCTATGCTTACCAGTTCTGCTACCTTAATTATGCTAACACAGAGCAGCATAATGCCTTTCTGGCACAGTAGCAAGTATACTGGTACAGTTTAGTCCAGTTACACACATTGAGAGTGCATACTTATTTATACCTTCGTATGCAGAGTGCAGATTTTACTGGCTATATGTATATCTATCTATCTATCTATCTATCTATCTATCTATCTATCTCAAAAGAAAAATCATATACTTGTTAATAAAACCTCTGTGTCAATTAGGTATAAGTCCCAACTAAATTCACCTTTATTTGAACTTGCTTATTTCTCTATCAGTTCTTCTGGGGTTTTCTTTGGAGATCTCTTTATCATGAGCCCCCTTTGCCTTCCCTGCTGCAATTTTCTGTGTGCCACTGCAGCTGCCGAACCTCTTCCCAGGTTTGATTCCAGGCTTGACTCCTCCCAGTCCTCTTGCAACATTTTCAGATCAAACTTACGTGTATGGTCATCTAAATCCATTTTTCCTGACAACGTTCACTTCCTCTTCTTTCCTGTGAGCTGGGTTAACAAACCAGCTGGAGCAGAAGGCCAGCATGAGCCTGGTTATTCCAGCAGGACAGGTGGATGTTAAGCAATACTGCTACCTGCTTAGTCCTGCATTTTCATACAGAAAGGTAGAACGAATACAATTTGAGAGAGGTAGTTTTCTTCTTACCATGAGACTGCCTCACCAGCCTATTTTCCATTGCAAAGAGGTTTCCCTAAGTGCAGATCTTGTTTTTCCCCTTGTAGGTTCTCTCTGAGGCTCTTGCACATTCAGATTTATCGGACATCTGAATCAGAAATTAACAGCCACCCCACAAATCTGGGTAAGGTACCTACATGTGTACATCTATCTTCCCTACTTCTCTGGTAACAGTGACATAATTGCTCCTGACAACAGGAGATCACTACTGGAGTAACTCCTCCATGCCTCCTGAAGGGAGTCAGCATCCCCTCAAGCCCCTGTGCACACATCAACCTGTCCTTCTCTGAGGCAGTCACAAGCTGGAGGCAAAAAGGGAGAGAATCTTCCATCTGAAGCAAAGACAGTCACCACCTCTGAACACGTCTTCATGCCACAGCTGGCACTGGCCATTTGATGACAAGTCATGCTCATCGATTACAAATTAGTACAGGGAACTGTCTGTTTATGTTAACCACAGCCTGACTGTCCAGGGAGAAGTCCTACAACTCTTTGGACTTGCAAACTTGCAGATGATGTCTCTGCTGGTTGTGTCAGCTGCAGAAACAGTTGTATTTTCAAAAGGGAAGCATGAGAAGGACATTGGAGAGCTGCCTGCATTTCACTGATGTTCTTCTTGCATATGGGGTAGGTACTAGGCTGCTGTAAAACATCACTCAGGGAACTAAGCTGCAACCCCAGACAGGAAAACTCACTTTTGCCTGAAACACTTTCAAGCTTTTATCTCTGGGAGCTGGGGAAGCAAGTATGGTGGGTGTTTGATCCCTGATTACTTCATGTCAGTCATTTAAACTACCTAGGGAAAAAACAAGGCAAGGACCTAACTGATGTGACTATTAAAGAAAAAAAAAAAGCCAAGGCTCAAAATCTAATTTCCTTCATATTTACTCCAGTTGAGTGAGAACAGACACACTGCAAAACACAGTGTCAGGAGCAGGAAACTGAAGCCCCATACTGACAAAAACATCAGCCTGAATCCTGCGATGACCCAGATCACAAAGATTAAAAGCAACACAATCCCTGAACTAATGAAGTGGGTAAGTGGATAGGACTTAATGACAGTGTGATACTTGGGTTATGGTTTGTGTGCAGTAAAGAGGAACTCTTTGGATAACTGATGAATTTATTTGTTCCCCCCTTTTCTCAGCCTCTCTGGAACCAGCACTCACACTCTCAGAGAGTCTTGATCCTGCCAACAATTCTGAGAGGGATGCTAAATGTCAGAAATGCAATACTGAAATGGCTTAACTTTGTCCAATCAGTGGCTTTTTGAAAATTTTATTTATTTACACTGTAAGCTGTTTAACTGGGGCAGGGACAACTTATTTTTACAGATTTGAATAGAGGATTCAAAGCACAACTCTTATATTTCAATGGAGCACTTGGAGGTGCTTCCATAAAAGAAGTAAAGTAAAAAATTCTACAGGCGTGTGCAGTGAGAAAGTCTAATGATTACTGAGAAGAGCAGTAATCCAAGGATAAGTGACATCTAGTACAGCTCTGTGGCAGTGACAGAGACAGCAAATAAGGCACTAACAGCACTTGTTAACAAAGGAGCAATTACAGCACCAGCAGCTGTGGGTGAATGTGAAATCTCTGTAGAAAGACCTGTGCCTCTATCACACAGCTTTGACAGCCAAAGCCAGTGAGACACTGAGCTCCCCAACTGCTGCACAGAGAAGGAAGATGACACAAGCAAGTCAGACATTGTTGTGGGTCACTTCAAACTGCAGACAGCCCCAAAATACACCACACTTCTTAAACCTATGTCTAGGCAAGCCGCAGCAGTTGGAGCTTGTGGCAGTGGTGTTTGAGGTGTACCTGAGCTGTACCTTGAGGCCACAGGTGCACTCAGGCATAGAAAGTGTTTCATAGAGAGAGAGCTGCCACTGCAAAACTCTTGCTCCATTTTCATGTGAGTGGGACTAGACTGCAAGGGGTGTCATGCAGTGAGAGAGACTCCATGTCAAAATTAGAGGCCATAAAGGACTAGAAAAGTGGATTTTTTTCCCACTTTTGTTTAGGAAGAGACAAATCACAGAAAACAATGTATCACAGCAGGGCCATCTAACCCTTGAGAGACAGGATGGCAGTTTTGGAGCACTTTTGTGGACGAGTTCTGGCACCTCTGAGCCCCATGAGCATAGCAGGTAGCAGGGCTCAGGGTCCACCCAGGCACAGGGGCACTGGAAGGCCTTGGGCTTTGTAGTGGGAGATCCCTGTATTACTGTCTGCATCTCATCTAAATCTCCTTACGGACTAATTAGCTGGGAGATCCCTCTAAACACTGCAGGGACATTAATGCCTCATCCTAGGCATTAATATGGCTGCCAGCCCTGTACATGCAGCTGTTTTGTAACCAAAGGAGTGAAGACTGCAATTAGTTGCTCATCTTTCAAGCCTTTATTTTGAAGAAGGTAACACTCCCAGTTACAACCAAAATGATTAAGACACCAGAAACTGCAGAGCTGATGAGTAAATAATAACCATATGACTCATTTCCTAACTCAGAGATGCCTGGAAACTGAAATTAGCAAGTCACAGAGCAAAAGGCTTCATCTCTGAGGGGTTTCATCTTGTCTTTTTATTGTACATAAAAAAAGAAAAGTCTGCAGTGCCTGGGCCTTGTGACAGTGTCTTGCCAAGACAGTTTATGGAGGAACCTGCACTTTGTTATATTAAAGGCTGTGCCTTACAGTGCTTAAAACCACACCTTAGAGCACAGAGAATGGCAGGGGTCTGCAGTGCACCTTCCTGCGCTGTTGGCACCATGGAGCTCTCTGTTCCTGGGCTCTTCTTACTTTCCCAGCTGCAGGTCACCAGTGGTTTGGGCTGTAATTTATAGAAAAAGTCAGATGCGTCAAGATGGACCTTAAACCCAAATTTCCTTGCTGCAAGAAAGCTGAGCTTTAAAGGGTAATGAGAATCCAAATTAGAAGAAACCACCACGTCAGAGAGCCCTGTTTATGTTCATGAGTGAAGGTGGTTGGTCTCTACCAGCTGCTGACACCAGCCTGATTTTCTTTGCAAATATGTCAGTTCACAAATGGGCCTCAAGGATTTAGGAACTAAATCCAACACACTTTGCAAATCTTGTGTATCCCCTAAGATGCAAAAAACCCCTAATTTTGAGGGTTAGTACTACATAAGCGCTATATACAATTCATGTTCATCCCTGAGCAGGAAAAAATGTCTTAGAATATTTAACCTAATCTGGCATGCTAGAGGGAAGCCTTACCTTGGTTGTACCCACAGAAATTTGTCACAAGAGTAAACACATGGTACAGAAATTATTCATCTTACCTTGAAAACTTGCTGTCTGGATTTGGGAGGTTAAGAGGTAAAATGTTGAAGCAGGTAAGAAAACTACTTCATCTGAATGTAATTTGAATGTCCAACAGAATCACCCAAATCACCCAAATAAATGACTGCTCAGAAATTAGACTCAGAGAACATTATTCAGAGTTTCAAATTAAGGAATATAAAAATGGAGAGAGCCTACATTATTCATAAAGCCTGGCCCAGTGAAAGACCCAAAGAACCTGAGCTTTCAGAAACTTCAGCCAGTGACAATCCTCTGTGCAAAGCCATTGGACCCCATAAATCACTCAGTTCCAGTGGACTTCAACACACACAACAGAGAAGCCCAGATAAAAAGAGTAAATATTTAAGAATACAAAAGAAATCAATAACAGACCTGAGCAGCAGAAGATTACTTCCAAATCTATGAATCAGTTCCTTCAGTCTTATGTTCACATAGTGCTCACTTGTTCTCAAGAGTTTGTGAAAAATAACATCCTTTCAAATTTCAGGAGAACAAACTGTACCAGAACCATAACCAAAACATATGGTTTACCTACAATTTCAGCAATTATCAAGTGCGTTATTATAATAACACACTTGTGTATATTAATAATACAATTATTAACAAGGGCTTTGCAAACATTTTAGATACTCTGGCAATTCAAAACAAGCACAATATGTACTTGTCTGTATTTGCAGGAGAAACAAAGACATGTCAGGGTCCTGTTGGCCTCTCTGATTGTGCTCTGGAGCTGGTCACCTGCCCCTCAAGCCTCACAAATGGGCTGAGGTTGCCCAGGAGTCCCGGCACAAGCAGAAATGGGAGGCCTCCCATCCTCATGCCTTCACCCCAGCTTCTGAATTGAGACCTGCTTTTTATCTTTAAACATTTTCCCAATGTGGCCATCCCCCATTGGTCCTTCCACAGACTGTATTCCCAATCAATTACTTAGCTGCCCTTCAACCATTTTCCAGTTATCACCTCTCAAATCTAGGAAGGAGGTTAACAGCAAGAAAACCACGATTTTTATCTCAAACATGACATTGGCCAAACAACCCAGACCACATCTCTCCCTGACATATTGTCTTTTTCTTTGCCTTCATCTGCCCGTGACTCTAGCAGGCCTGTCACACAGTTGTGTGCCCATTTGTCCTACCTGTATTGCTTCTTTCCTAGATTTCTGGTGAAATTCCTGGTTTGCACTAGCATGACTGTGCATACATAGCCTGCACAATGCAAGCAAACTAGCCTTTCATCCAAGGTGACACAGTTACCTTCCTCCTTCTCTTCTTACTGCATCTTTCAGAGGGGGAAACTTTAGCTCAGTTTCACTCCAAAAGTTAGTTGAGCATCTTAAACATCAACGCCTCATCATCCCCATACTGAGAGTTTGCAAGAATGCAACTTCAGCACATCTGTCAACTGCATCTCCACTGACTGTAGAGGGAGCATAGATCCCTAATTCAGGCACCTTTTGTGCCCAAGATCAGTTTATATGAATCCATCTGAAATATGTAAGTTATTGAATAATTATTGTATTTCTGTGGGCTTATCCAGCACCCAGGAGAATGGGTCTGCAGTTCTTCTGGAATACAGATAAAAATAACAGTATGCAGAAGTTGCATGGCTTGTGAAGAAGTGCAGAGTCTCAAGCCCTTGTAGGAAAACTGTCCTGGGCAAGGGGGTCTTGGCAGGCTCAGGTGGGGTCTGCATCTCAGAGCCCCACCATCAGATGCAGGCTTCATGGAAAACAAATATACCAGGTCTTTAAAAGGGGTGGATTTGGATGCTAAATTTTCCTACCTGAGCAAACAAGTAAGCACTTAATAAGAGCACTTGTTCTCTTGTTCACCCCATGGCCAATAGTGAGAGGATGTCAATATTCAACATGGTGGAGTCTTTTCACCACTATGGATAGGAGCACTACCTTTGTCTATATTTCTGGGCCCTGGAGTCACATCTGCTTTTTTTTTCTGAACAGTTATTGTATAGTAAGACAGCCAGCACAGCCCAAGGATTTTGTTTTGTTCGTTTAAAACCCGCTTGCAGCCATGAGGTGTTGAAATTCACACTTCTTTTCAGCTGCTGAAGCAACACTCTCGGATGACATATCACAGAAGTGAGGCCAGCTCACTATCAGAGAGAGATCTATCATAAAACAAAGTAAATGACAAAGAAAAATGGGCCACTGTAAAAGCAAATAAAAACAGTGCAAGACGGTAGCACAAGCAAACAAAAAACAAGAAAAAAAGTACAAGAGCTCACACCACTCTTTCAAGCCACAAAAATACCCAAAGAAGTGCAGCAGTATTCAGTGGAAACTACACAACAGCACTATAGTCCAGCTGCTTTATTCTTCTCTTATAAAAATGGATCTAATATTAAACACTGCAGCTCCCTATTAGAACATGAGGAGCTAATGCTGGCTGCACACCATGAATCACAGTGAGTATCTATCTGCATTTAAATTTACTGGACTTTGAACAAACTGACCTAATAGCTAAAAATACAGTCTAGTTCCTATTTCTAAAATCCCATTTTTGCCCATCCTAACAGTTCATAGCCAGTGATGGTTTGCTGTGAAGGTACCAGTCCCTTCTCTTTCCAGAAGAGATGTGATGCAAGCTCTGACTCATTGGTGTGGACACATATTCAAGCAGACAGCTCTCTGAGCTATCAGTTCTTAAATTCTGCATTGCCTGGACATGATGACAGGAATCTGGAAGTTAATTACCTTGCAATTTTCCTTCCTTAAAATTATTTTGTAAGACTGGCTTCTGTCTCCTGCTGTAAGACTGTGGGAACACTACCACTGCCTGTGTTTGGTCCTGAATGGCAGTGGCAGTAGCAAGCACTGAAAGATGTTATCTTCTTGCTGCCCACAGAGACAAAGCAAGAGAAAATAAAAAAGTGGATTTTAACATCAGAATTGCCACACAGATCGTGGCTTCTCTAAAAGACACAAAGGTTCCCACACTGGAAGTCTGATTTAACAGAAATATCATCCAAAGATAAACTGGTAAGTGGTTGTATCTAGTTTTGCATAGGCAGCTGTCTAATACCATGCAGCCAAAGCTTATTAGATTGAAGGATTTCCTACAACACATGTAGATGAACCCCTTACAATATGAAATTGAGGGTTTTGTCATGCATAAAACCAAATTCAAGCATCCACGTCCACAAGTCAAGCATGGAAAATTATGATTCTCACGTAGTCATGTCACTGCATCATTTAGAAACTTCACCAAATACTGCTAATCTTGCAACACATTTGGCAATTCAGATAGTGGAAATAAAGCAACTCCATAAGGTAGGGATATCCCCAGTATCCAGCATGTGTATCTTCCTAAATCAGTTGCATTTGGTTAAAATAACCAACAAGTCTGACTCAAGAGCACACACTCCTTGAAAGTGAAACAAGTTTTCTCAGAGGAGTGCTACCTCATAACTTGTGCAAAAGCTGTAATTTCATTTAGCTGGCAACTTCATCTTGACAAGAAATAAGTACAATTATATTTTCAACATTTTTTGTCCATGAAAACAAAAAATCCCTATGAGCTTGTTAAAAACAAATCATGCTAGACAAGACTTCTGCAAAAGTCATGGTGGTGGTAGAATTATGTTCATTATAAGTTGAACACTTTACCTGAAAAAGCGTCATAGGAATTTGTAACAAGTGAAAGAGCTGTAGAGGCAAATTTGAAAAATCAACTTGTCACTGATAGACTAAATTAACTATGTAAAGAGAGGAGCAAGTTTTGTAAGCTTATTTTCCAAACAATACTGCATTTTTTCCCCTACATCATGCATAGTTTTTGTCTCATTTTCTCTGTTCTCAGACCAGGAGCAGCACTACAGCAAAACAGCTAAATTGTGACCACTGTTGGTAAAGCCCTTTCATTGTGAAAATCATGTCCCTAACCTGTCTCTGCTCCACAGAGGGGGTGACCCAATCTGGGACAAATCTGAGTCAGGACATCACTAGTACTGAAGGTCATTATCTCTTGGGAACACAGTAAGGATTAACCACAGACTAAAGACCATTCCCAGCCCCCATGGAGGAGTTAGGGGAGTAGACAAGGAGGTTTGCAGAAGCAGCAGAGCTAGATCTGCCTCGTATGTCACCCTGGAGCAGACCAGGTGGTCTGTCACATGGGGACAGATCCTGTGCAAGCTGAGGGACAGCTCCAGTGGTGCTCCCTGGCACAAGGACAGCCATGGTGGCCGAGGTGGCCAGGAGTGGGGCACAGCTCCTGCCAGGGGCTAAATGGGGCGGTGGTGCCCAGCTATGCCCCAGTATGGCACTGCCCAAGGTCTCCCTGGCTGCCACCTCCAGTCCCACCTGGACTGACATGCGAATGTGCAAAATGCAGGTCATGCTATTGCTCACACCAACATCTGCTGGCAGCTCCATCTTCTCCTGCTTTCTCAAGGAAGTGGGAATTACACAATCACACTGACTGTTGTCCTTCCCGTTAGATGAATCCCCACGAAAAACCCTGACTCTGTTGGCCAAGTTTAACCACACAAGGGCAGGATTTTATCTTTCAGGGGTCTGAAAGGATTTTAAAATCAACTTCTGAATGTCATGCAAATCTGCACATGGGCTGTGGTGGGGACACCACAGCAGTTGCCCCAGCATGAGAGGATCTCTGTGAGAGCTCTCCAGCCCTGGGGTTTGTGTCTGGTCAATGTGCAGCAGATCCCAGAGCCAGCTCTGGCACTGCCTGTGTCCTGCCCTCAAGAGCACTGGGGCACCAGGGAGGTCCTAGGGAGTCACCTTGATTCCCACAGTAATCTGTGGTCACTGAGGTGCTGCAGGACCTCGAGCACCTACCACAGGATATCAGCCCCCTTTAGTTCTGCTGCACAGCTTGTTGTCCCTTCTTTATATTAATCTGCAGAAGAAAAATCCCAGTTAAAGATCAAAGCAACTCAGATAATTTGCAAAAAAGGGTTGTCAAGAAGCCAATATTTTAATGTCTGATAGTTCCAAGTGCATCACATTTACACAGCATGGAAACATGACACTGTTCTAATATAACTTCTGATGCTCACATAATCTGGACATTACCACTCTGAGACACATTTAAAAGAAAGAATTCCACTGCCTTATTATTATTTGGAAATTTACTTTGAACTAGACCTTTAGGCCTGTAACTCACATGAAGCAATGGTGCAAACTAAAGAACTTAAACAGATTTCCAATGTTTTCTCTTGTGGAGATGAACACACATCTTTGGAAACCATCAATCCCTAACACTGAAGGGAAGGTAGTAAGGGAAATCTGATAAGCACACTACCACCAGTTTGCAGTCAGTTGACAACATTTTCTAACTTCAAAAGCATCATAAAAATGTGTTTTTCCTTGCCTTCTCTATGCCCACCAGTATTTTCTGGAGAGAGCTACCCTAATCTCTTGGAAAACATCACACCTTATGGTACCAACCAGAGCAGAATATGGTCCGTGCCCTTGGGAAAGCCCAGGATCACCAATTGGACTGGCTGAGGAGGAAGGGAAACAGAAAACTTCTGATTTTGGACAGCAACCATGAGAATAGCATGCTGCTTCTTTTAACCATTTCCTAACTGGAATTGGTAAGGTACCATTTGCTTTCAGTAGAAGAAGAAATTGGAACCAGTATTACGTTGTTTGGTTCTGTTTATTTATAAGGGAGGAAAAACATCCTGTGTCCTTGAAAGCAAAAGGAATCAAGCAGCAAAGCAAGGCTTTGCTTACAAATCAAATCCCCTTTTTGGCTAGCAATCTGGCCAAAGGTTCTCTTTTAAAATTATTTTTAACACTACCAGACTATTGGTGCTTCTGGGGCTGCAGTGATCACTTTCTAACTGTCCTGTCTCAGTTTTTTTGCCTCCCCCTCACAGAACAATAAACATTTACCAAATTGAACTCAGTGAAACCTCTTTACCTGCATATGCTTGCACATTGGAAAGTAGCTCCTACTGTTTTGGTCCATAAAAGATCCCTTTTCTTACCACTTTATTAACATTTACCTAAATATATTAAAACTCATTCAGTAAATAAATATATTTACTCCTCAAAATGCCTAATTAATGTTCAGATGTAGCTAAACGATAGCAGCATGCAATCTTGATTAAAGACACCCAGCATGACTTGGCCTATGAAAGCATTACACAGAATTTCAACTCTGGTGTGCAGAGCTAAAAGCAACAGTAAATCACACAACACCACAGTTCCTACAGCAACAGAGTGTTTGCAGTTAAAAGAGTTCACTTGTCAGTGAAAGCAGCAAAGGTAAAAAACTAAATATAGCTTGGGGGCAGAAAAAAGAGAAACTTCTTAAGAAGAGACTGAAAAAATTGCCAGATCCTCATCTAAAGTCAATCAGTATGTCTTTAGTGAAGGTGATGAACTTCCTTAATGTAATGGAGCTAAAAAAGCTGCTCAAAGCAAGTACTAGAAATTAGGATGGTCACAAAAGTACCAGGCAGGGGGGAAAACATAAATTAATGAAAATTATTTTCACTTTGCATTATCTAACAAAAGAAAATATACTTAAAATAATGTGCTTATTATTAATCAGATGAACAGAATATTCCAATATTCTACTTATAAAGGAAATAACCCCAGTCTCACAAGTACCACTGACAGTCTCTTCTCGTGGTCTGTGCAGTCTTCCAAGTTTCTTCAGACCTGTAATAATAATCCTGAAAAGCATAAAGTGGCTGGGCTGTGGCAACCACTTCTAAAGTGTGAGAAACAAAGAGGGAAGCATCCCTTCCCAAAGAGAGAGCAGCTGGACAAAGAGAAGCAAAGCACATAGAGGTTTCGTGGTGGGATAAGGATTTTTTGTTAATCCTTTGGTATAGCTCCAGATTTGTAGGTGTTTTTTCCACAGTATTGTTTAGCAATAGGTCAGACCTCCTGTAGGGTATCCACAAGCTTCCTGCATCTCACCTTGTCTCCTCAAAATTAGAGTGCCTTTCTTAGTCATTGTAGTGTCTCATGGTTAAATGTCCTTTTCTCCTGCTTCAAAAAAATTGCCTTTCTTTCCAATTCAAAACCTTTAAAGGACTCATAAGTCTTCCCCTATTTTCCCCTCTGTGAGACTCTCTGGAACTGGTATTCTTTTAATTCTTGTTCCTTCTTCCTATTTAAGGACTTTCCATTTTATCTGGTACGCCCATTAAAGTTAATGGCTCTCCATCACTCTGACAAATACATGGCACAGCCCAGGCAGCAAATGGCCTGTTCTACACTAAAAACACCACACTTACAATAACATTGTCCAAAATTCATCAGATATGTAGAACATGCAGGCCACCCCATTTGTCTGGGATCGAATAGAGTTTAAATGTCATTTAAAAGAGATATTTTATGGGTTTTTGTCTAAGACAGGGAGTAGGACTGAACCTACTTCCACCTCACAAACAGCAGCTGACCAGCGAAGACAATTAACACAGATATTTAAGTAAGACTTGGGTAACGATGATTTATGATTTTGATTTTTTCCTTTCCCCCCCCCCCAAAAAAAAAAAAAAAAGAAAAAAGAAAAAAGAGGATTAGGCAGAAACAAAAGCTTTTGAAATCCCCACTGCCCTGTTGGACAGGGAAAACAAATACTAAAGACATTTCAGTCATAATAGTTTTGTAGTGTTTAGTAATTATGTGTGTAGACAGCAATACATTCAACACTGGACTACAGGAAAGACATTTCTATCTCAAAAAAGCCAAGGACTCATGCTCATGTATACTCTGAAATCTCTGTGGTAAAAATTGCGGAAGACAGAAAATAATTTTTTATCTAGGACATATATTCAGAGATATGAACCACAGAAATCAAATATATATGGTTAGTATACCAATTTGTCTGCATTACTTTGGATATGTGGTGAATATTAATAAAAGTTATCAAGAAGAGATCCCATCTTCTATCCATCAGAGTGATGGAGAAAAAAGATAGCTGACTGTGATTGTACTGAATAAAACTGGAAGGCCTTTTTAACTATAGAAACCATAGAAATCAGTTTAGAACTGATCCTCTTATAATAGCATTGAGCTTTACTTACACATCAGCTCATACCCTACCATGGCTTTATTTCCCAGAAGCCACTTCAATATAATTTTTTAAGGAAAACTTAATATTAAAAAAAAATTAATTTCAGAAAATGGAAACTTAAGTTTTTAGTTATAAAATCTGACCTTTGGGCTCATTTGAGGAGTTTTTTTGAATTATGTGAACCAGTACATTCTATGTCAATGTAAATTTGATGACTTTGGTGGTTCTGTAGTCTCCAAAAACTAGAGTAGAGAATAACCAGGCCACCAGTTTTTAAAGTAAAGGAAAAATGTAAGGGGAATCTGAGATACCCCTGTAGGAGAACATGCATATAATTAAAAAATCTAGAAAGGAACTAGCAGGTGCTCAGTTATACTATAATTATTCTGCTTCACCACAGAGAGTTCTGAGGTCTATTAAGACAGAAAATAGTTTGAATTTTTTCTTTTCTTATAAGCTGTCAACTTTTTAACAAAGAGGCACATTGAGTAGTATATGCAGTCATTGTGATCTGTTCTGACCAGTGCTGACTAATTAAGGCTGTAGCTAATTTATTTTTAAAAGATGGCTTGAGTTAGAATCTGAAAGCTCTTGTTAGGTAATACAAACAAGAACTGAAGACATGCTACAACTGAGAATGAAAGAGTACTTGTACTTCTCATCTTAGTGGAGGCTGTAGGTGTCACTGACTGCAGTCCATTTCACAGTAACAATTTTTACTCAAGGAAGACAACATCTATTTAAAGTGTGAAATAACCTGCTGGTAAACTCCAAGGTTTGAAAAGGGCCACTAAAAATTAGAAGGCTGAAGTAATAAGTGGTGGGCTTAAGTGGAAAACCTTAAAGAAAGACATTTTTGTCTGTAAATAATCTTTTCCAATAAATCAGTTTGTTTCATTTGAAGAAATTTCAAATAGCTATGTGGAATATTTTCCCCAACACCTTGAACTAAATGTCTCTTCTAAGACATCAACAGGGCAAGAAGATTTGCCATTCCTTCTTTGCATTTTCCCAAGGATTAGGCAGGACTGGTAGAACTCGTACATGTAAATGTATACATAAATATACAAATGTGTGCATATATATGGGGCAGCTCGTGCAGCATGGCTACTCCCTGGTGTGGTGTGGTTGAAGCCAGAATACTGAAGATGTGCTCATCATTTATGCCATCAGAGCACTGAATTATGTGTTGTCCTGTATGCTCCTTCCCCAGGAACGGTGAAATTTTGAAGAAATGCAATCAGGTGTGATGGTAGTAAGACCAGCCTGAAGGAATCCCATCCCTGTCCACCTGCTCCACCCCTCCAGGGGAAAAGTGGGTTGTGACTTCTGAAGCCAGCTTTGCACTGAAGCCAGGGTGCCTTTTAATGACATGGTAAACACCACAGACTTTAGAACATATATTAAATGGCATTCCATACAAAAATTCTATCTTTTCATACTTTCACACGACTGGGTAAAGATAAGTATGCCTACAGCAATATTTCTAGTTGAAGCCCATTATACTACAGTGATCAACTCATTGTATACTGTTAAGAAACCCTATATATTTAAAAATATATGGTTGACTCAACTTCTAAGAATACTCAAATCTATTAAATATTACAGATATTTGGCTACCTGTTTGCATTCACAAAGCTCTTTCTAGAAAGTGAAAATATAGCACTATTTCCCCTGCAATGTTCAACTTTCTCTTTCTTAAACAGCAAAGGGATACTGCTATTTAGATTGCAGGAACAGCAAGAAGAACATTTGCCTGTTTAAATCTTCCCTTTCTGAAAACATGGCTTGTTTATTTATTTACTTATAATTTGTGAAAACACACTTGATAATTGGTTTTGTAAAAACAACAATAAAAGGAATAAACCAGAGTTATGAACTCAAATTACTACAACAGTACAAAAAGGCTTATATTCAGAGGTTTAAAACATGCTATGTTGTTAACTGGTAAATCAGGATGGAATTCAGCTCTTCCAAAAATGGCAAGGTGTCTGATCACATTCATACTACATGCAGTTTTATTTCACTCAAAATCTTTGTCTTTTTAGTTGGTGTTGATCTAAGATGTTAGAAATGATTGCAGTCTACAGAAACAAGGGGGGGTAAAATCAGTTGTTAAACATGTCTGACTCTTGGAGATAATTCAAATGGAAAAAAATCCAGGTCATTGGCCTTTTTAAATAGACCCCCGGCAGTATTTACTCCTCCATAAATAGCACAGTCACATGAAATAAAACTGTGTTCAGTAAAGCCTGCAAAACAAAAGAACAATTTACAGACTGAAAGGCAAACTGTGGCTCATGTGTTCGCTGGGGAGGATTAAGTGAGCTTGCTGCACGGTCTGTGCTTAGTGATTGCAGTGTCAGTTCCGCTGCAGGGAGAGCAAGTCAGGTCACAGAAGGTGCTCCATCCTTCAGCAAAAGCCGGGGAAAGCCGGGATCCTGCTCCAGACGGTGACTTGTGAGAGAAAGCTTCTGCTGTAAAGTCGTGCTTCACTGGGGCAGAAACGAGCTCCGCTGCTTTTACCCTCGTGACTCAGAGCACATCTGCATAAGGAAAGATCACGGGCATTACTGCGCTTCTTTAACTCAACCACCGCGGCTCTGGTGCTGTAGGAAGGGCAGCACATTTCCCCGAGGTAGACAAGTCCTAACATGGAGGCACAGCCTTCTCAAATACCAGTAAGACCATTTAGTGCATCTGCTAGCAAAAATAGATATTTTTGGATGTTACAGACAAAAGGACAAATGAGTAAATTACTGTAAACATTATTTACATTTCTCTAAAGCTCATGTCAATCTCTTCTGTGTGCTTACCCACATTTATGACTCTATTTCAAGTCTTACTTTAAAATTTTTTTTCCCAAAGATCCAGCTCTGGAAATAATGTTATTACATAAAAGCCACAGCTGTCTCTTTTAAGTCTCTTGCAGCTCTGAAAACACTTGAAAACTGAAACAACTGCACACAAAAACTTTGTAACCCATACAACAAACCAGTAGTATCAAAAAGAGCATGTGACTTCATTTCATTCATTAACTGGGGAGTGGAAGGATTGATTTTAATTAAATCAATATTTAGGACTCTTCCTGACTAGTATCACTCGTTCTGGTTTTGCAAAATGAGGTTAAACAATGCTGCTGAAAAGGTATTTTTGGGACCTGAGCCTGGTTCGAGGGCAGATTCGGAGGCAATGGGTGCCAGCCCAGTCACCAGTGGGCCGTGCAGAGCTGGCTGCTCGGCAGACTTGGCTCTGTTTCCAGTTGCTGAATGGCAGCAGAGACACACGAAAATATAAAAATACATTCCTGCTATTATTCTCCTCAGAGAGTAGAACTACAAGGGAATAGAATTACAATTCTAGATGCAGACACAATGCTTTACAGAAAGTCTTTTACACCATCAAAGTGCTTGGAAACCCTGGTACAGCAAAGCCTTTCCACCTTGGATTTAGGGAGAGATTTTCCCTATCCTCTTCGTTTCTCTGCACAACAGCCTATATATATATATCTGGTTTGCAACTCTTGGCCATGTTTTGTACTTTCCTGGCTGCCACATTCATTAAGTTTCCAAGCAGCTGATTCTTAGCATGCAGTAATTCTTGTTAGCTTGCTAAGAAGCTGACAGAATAAACCTTGCTGTTTGTTTAATTCCCTTCACTGAGCATTAGGAATTACTTCTGAAAGAACTCGGGCTTCCAGGTGTTCTTTTTTACATGCAAGTATTTCATACCAGAAGTAGTTCCCTCTTTCCTAAATGCTGTGTTGAACAATCTTTAAAGCTGAAAACAGTGCTCATGGGCATTTATGAGGGCCTGATTTGCCACAGGCAAAAAAGGGTCTGATTTGCCAAAGACAAAAGCATGTAGGAAGTGGTAGTGGAAAGGGTACAGTGTTTTTTGTTGCTGGCAGTGGCAGCTGGTTGGTGGGGCTTGGTGTCATTTTTGCATTTCAGTGAATACAAGTGCCATTCATTACATTTAAAAATACTATGAATCCACTCCTGTTGGTGAAGATCTTTACCCATTTTATATATACAAAAGGCAAATAAATCTTCAGCACAGAGAACAGATTAATCAATACACATATGCTCATGTTCTGTAGATTCTTGCAAAGGAAATATCATTATGGCAAAGATGCTAACTGACTTTGAAAGCTTAGTTGTAAACCTATGTCCCTAAGGGATGCTTTGCATCTTACTGAGCCAGAAAGATTGCTGTTGAATTCTCAGACAGTACTGTTTACACCCGAAATGACAGTTCAAGACACAGGCAGAATTAAGGAGTTAAATTGGGATACATTTTCATTGGACTATCAGTTACAATAAGCAGTTTATTTTTGCTTGTGCATACAAAATTCTTAAAATACATTTTTTATTTGCAACACAATCACACTGGATTGTCTGACAGAAGACTCAATTCAAAGGTTTTTAAAATCACAACAAGAATCAGAGCTAGTTTTAACAATCCATTGCCTGCATATACCCATACACACAGTTTTGCCTGGAAAGACTGTGTCTTAAGTTACAAGATGTAGCTGGGGGTGTGTATTCTATTGCCATCTGTTAGAGGTGTGGCAGTTATCTTCTGTTAATTGGGCAGTTTACTTTATCTCTTCCACAACCAATCTTCCCTCAGGGAGGTATCTTCTATTATCGGGCCATTGAGTCTCACTGATAAANATGGCTGCAGACTGTGGGGATCTGAGGAGGAACAACCCATTCTGGGCTGGGGAGATGGCCGGACATGCGGCCAGAGCTCGGAGCTGGGGGTCCTTGAGCAGCTTCATGATGAGAAGTCCCACAGCTGCTCAAAATGTGGGAAGAGCTTCAGCAAGAGATCCTCCCTGATCTGCCACTGTAGAATCCACACTGGGGAATGGCCCTACATGTGTGAGGAGTATGGGAAGAGCTTCAGCCAGAGCTCCCACCTAATTGTCCACCTGAGGAGCCACACCGGGGAGAGGCCCTATGAGTGTGACGAATGCAGGAAGAGATTCCAGAGTAGGGCCAATCTCCTCCTGCACCAGCGGATCCACACAGAGGAGAGCCCCTTCCGCTGCCCCAACTGCGGGAAGGGCTTCAAGCACAACTCCCACCTCATCACCCACCAGTGCATCCACACTGGGGAGAGGCCCTACGAGTGTCCCGAGTGTGGGAAGAGGTTCAGGCACATCTCAGCCCTGACCAGACACCAATGGAGGTACCACTAAGGGAAGCCCTGTGAATGCCCTGAGTGCGGGAAGATCTTTGTGCGCTGCTCCAGTGTGCTGGCTTTGCGTTGGAGCCATTCACAGAAGTGACTTTCTAAGAGAAGCTGCTACTAGTTTCCTCCATGTCTGACAAAAAACCGAATCAGTAATTAGCTTTGAGAATTGACAATCTGTTAAACCACTGAGAAAGCTGGACATGCCTCTATGAATAGCTGCCAAGGGGCTGTCCTGGCACTGCAGGGGACTCCGGGCCCCTTGAGATTCTAACACAGAATAGGCCACCCCACCCCAGCGTGGCCTCAAATCCATCATCGGGACTGCATTGCTGCCTGGCAATCTGCAGGCCATCTGCAGGCCCCGAGTGAGATACGAACTCTTTCAGTGCACAGATGCGACCCACAGACATCAATCCTCTCTCGAGTGAGAGAAAAGGACAGAGTGGGGACATGTAGAGGAACAACATGAAGACACCAAGATCAGTGAAGAAAGAGTCAAGTCCCAGATGGGAGGGATGAGGAGATGCCTTGACCTTGGGGCTGAAATCCTCTTGTAAAGCTATGGAGAAGAATATCAGATTCTTTTTCCCTGTAACCCATCAAAAAGTATGGGGGATGAAGGGTTCAAATTGTAGATATGAGCAAAGGCATTTATGCTGAAGTAAGCAGATGTTGAAGTAGCTGTGATCACATGATGATTTTGGATGGAGAGAGAAGAGTGATGAAGATCCCTTGCCCCCAGAGAAAGAAGACCTCTGTTCCCAGAGATGAAGATGATCTCAGAGANGGCTGAAATCCTCTTGTAAAGCTATGGAGAAGAATATCAGATTCTTTTTCCCTGTAACCCATCAAAAAGTATGGGGGATGAAGGGTTCAAATTGTAGATATGAGCAAAGGCATTTATGCTGAAGTAAGCAGATGTTGAAGCAGCTGTGATCACATGATGAGTTTGGACGGAGAGAGAAGAGTGATGAAGTCCCCTTGCCCCCAGAGAAAGAAGACCTCTGTTCCCAGAGATGAAGATGATCTCAGAGATAGATATAGAGAACCTTTGCTCTTAAACAGCTCATCCTTAAAATAGTACCCCTTAGGTTGACACGGCCCATAAACACAGCTGTGGGAAAAGCTGTGAAAAAAGGGAGAGACTTCATGATTGCAGATTTCTGGGCAGCTGCTGTTTGTGGAAATTAAAAACCACGAGAGAACTGTTTTCTTGTGGAGAAACCTCCATAAATTGACAAGAGGGACTCCTCTTCCTAAGTGAACCAAAGAAAGAGTGTTCTAGAAGTGATAAACTGACTGAATTGTTTCTGTGCATTGTTAGTGGGAAAGAAAAGGTTGTGGGGAAGGAGAAGTGTTCTAAAGGTTTTATTCTGATTATTATTATTCTTTCTTTTAGTTACTGTTAATAAAGATTCCTTTATACCCTTTTAAAGTTTTGAGCCTGCTTTACCTTCCTCCTAATCCTATCTCACAGCAGGAAATGAGTAAATCTAGCGGGTACATGGGCATTTGACCAACACTAAACCCACCACAGACTGTAATGATGTATAGGTATACTGAAGGATAGGTATACTGAAGGAAGTCAAACTCAGGACCCTTACAAAGAAGATCTTGCCAACTAGCCTCTGAATTCCAATCCCTGAATTTCAAATTCTGCCCTGGGAGGGAGGTGACAGATGGCCCTGAGATAACTAATGCTGTATTATTCAAGGATTTATCAAGCAGAAGACTTGGGAACACTTATGCTAGGCATCTACTACACAACATAGACTACAGAATGTGTAAACATACAATTTATCTTGAACTAGGTGAATATCTCACTTGGTTTTACTGGGGCATTAGTCCAGGAAGTATTTTAATCTAGGACTAAGCCCCTCTCATTTGCAGACAGGCTGATTGAGTTGGAGATGTTCAGCCTGGAAAAGAGAAGATTCCAGGGAGACATTAGAGCACTTCCTGTATCTAAAGGGGGTCTACGAGAGAGCTGGAGAGGGACTTACTAGAAGGGCATGTAGCGACAGGACAAGGGACAATGGTTTTAAACTGAAAAAGGGGAAATTTAGATCACATATTGGGAAGAAGTTCATCACTGTGAGGGTGGTGAGGTACTAGAACAGGTTGCCCAGAGAAGCTGTGGATGCCTCATCCCTGGAAGAGCTCAAGGCCAGGTTGGATGGGGCTTTGGGCAATGTGGTCTAGTGGAAGGTGTCCTTGCCCATGGCAAGGGGTTTGGAACAAGATGATCTGATCTTTAAAGTCCCTTACAACCCAGGACATTCTATGATTCTATGAAATACCCTGAAAAAACTGCTGGGGTTGTGCAGTAGTAAGCATAAGCACAGTTGCAGTCAACAGGGCTTTTCATTTTTATTTTGAGAGGGAAATAAAATTCTCTCCACAAACTTTCTTGGCTGAGAGTTCACCCACTTAGAGAATCCTCTTTACTAAAATATTCCTCCCACTGTCTCTGAGAAGAGCTAGATTTCTGGCAGCTTGGCCTCCAAGCATCCGTATGGATGAATGGGAAAGCAGAGCTGTAGTTAACTCCTCATCTGCTGGCAGCCAGGCAACTCCCTGCAGCAAAAATCTGGTAGCAACCTGGTACTTGAAGCACCAGGTTTGCAAGACAACTTGGCCAGGATTCTGCAAGTTAATGATGCGCCATGTTCTTGTTCACTTTTCCGAAGGTTTCTCTTCTGGGTAAAAAGATTATAAGAAAATGCAGGAAATAATCATCTGTGGCTAAATGAAAAGAACTGTAAATGTGACTTTCAGTAAAATCTGCTCCAGAATGTTGCTTCTCCATTCTGAATAATGATCATGAATGATAATGAGCCTTCTTCAAAGCTAGAGATAAGCGAGAGGTTTTGCAGAATCAAGGCCTCAGTGCATATTGAGGGCCCTGATTTAGGAGTGGGAATAACTTGGCATAAAATTACTATTCACAACGTTCTCTGTGGACACCACAGACTTCGATGAATTGAATCTGGAGCCAGCAGCTTGTAACCTGGCATCGTCCCTGTGTGCCTTTAAATACACTCTGAAAACCAGGGGCTTCTGAAGCTGACTCAGAGCAGCTCCGACAGCTGTGTAGGAAGCAGAAAGCAGGGAAGGGCAATCTCCAGCCCTCTCAAACACAGTTATTTCAGACTGCCACTCACAGCTCTTGTTTTCATTTTTTATCTCCAAATACCCCAGTCCAGCAGGCCTGTATGTTCCAATGATTTCATACATTGATGTAATTCCACTGGCTTCAAGTGTAACTTAAAGCAAACATTACCATTTCAGTTTGGGAAGCCGTAGCTGGACACCAGAGATGCTGCTCATTCTTTTCTGAAACAGAAGTGTTATATTAAAAAGGCAAAAGAAAACTCAATGGCTAAAAGTACTTCTCATTTATTTGAGAGAATAAACATTTTGTTTTGTGTAGCTGACTCAGATTTCACCAATATTCCTTTTACAAATGATACATGAAGATGCAGTCTGAATATATCAGTGCAGTCAATATGAAAATCCCATCATCGCAAGGAAGTCTTGGTGTCATGAATTTCAACTGCCAACAGATTTTTTACAGCACATTTTCAAACAGCATTTCTAAGCCTAAGCAACCTTGGGGAAAACATTTTAAACCTCAGAAAAAAACATTTTTACATTAACTAGAACTTACATAAAGCTTCCTTAACAAACTCTAAAATACTAAGTCTAAGGTAGACTCCTTTACCCTGAGAACTGGCAGCAAAGCTTGAGTCGCCAATAAACAGTACACAGGACATGCTGGGCCATGTCAGTTTCTAAAAATGGGTGCAGAAGAAAATGACAGCTGTTGGAGGGAGGGCAGGCAGGAGCAGAGGAACACACCGATACAGGGGCTTGGCCCCAGTGATCTCTCAATAAGAGCTGTGGGCCTTGAAGTGAAGTGAGAATTAACCAGGTAAGGAATGCAAGAATCTCCTTTACTGCAATCAATACAGGAGCTGGCAGTTTAAAGGACAAGTGCCTAAAGACTGCTATGTTGTCTGTAAAATGCATTTTGTAATATGAAGAAATTAAATGAAAAGTCTACAAGCCTGATAAAAGTATATTACACTAGTACCCTATAATTTATAGATATGTTCTATCCAGAATTTAATCTAAAGTGTATAGAAAAGGATTCTCTGAGCTCAGCTCAGCAGGTAGGGGTTATAGAATATTCTGAGCCAGAAAAGACCCACAAGGATCATTGAGTCCAACTCTTAAGTGAATGGCCCATACTCCCTCTCTCTACTAAAGATTATTTCTCCAAAAGCAAAGAAGATAAGTGCACAAGTTAGAGACTGTGTTGACAGAGGAAAGGAAAATGAAAAGAGACAGAAGGAAACAGAGAGATCAGTTTCTACCGAACAGGCTTCCACATTCTTAGTCTTTTATATTCCCATAAAGCTATAATCATTTGGCTTTTGATTTATGGTTTATACACACAAAGATTAAAGTCCAGCTCATGTCATGAAGGTATTTTACAAACATTTATGGTGATCTTACTGTATTTATATCCTACCACAGCCACTGAAACTTGAGTGTGTGCTTAAAATACTACAAATACTTATTTGCTAAATTGGTATCCAAACCTATGCAGTAAAAAGAAATGCGCTGACGTGCTTAAAACTTAGCTCTACGTGAATGGCTACAAGGTAAGGCATCCCACGTGTTAGCAGTTCCGGACGGAGGAGGGGGGAACTGTATATGGAAAGGGGACAGCGCAAGTCAGATTTTAATGCAGCCCCGCAGCACACACACAGTCGTGCTGCGGCTGTCACAAGTCTCCTTTCTCACGGCCGGGCTGCAGCCCGACCCCCCAGAGCCGCGCAGAGCAGCAGGATCGGCTCCTCCGTGCGCATCCAGCCCGGGAAGCGCAGCACGTGCTCGGCTCGGGCAGTGCCGCCTCCAGCCCGCGGCACGAGCTTGCGCCCCGCTGCGAGGAAGGAGGAACACCGCGCCCGCGCCGACCGTCACACAGCCGAGTCCAGCGGAGACGGAAAGGAGACATAAAGCGCTGAGGCGTCGGGAGGGTGGGCGAAAGAACAAAAAAGTCGGGAGCAGTGGGGAGATGGCACAGAGATGCGCTCGNTCATCCGGTCCCCGGCGCGCGGCCCAACTCCCGCGTTCTCCCCAGGCCGCCGGGGGCGGAGCGGGGGGCGTTCCGCGTTCCTCTACCTCCATTGGTCGCTCTGGGCCGTCAATCACCTATCGCCGCCAACCGCGACCGCTAGGACCGCGCTCGCCCCGCCCCTCCCCCGCTCAACTCCGCTCGCTCCGCC
>VXBC01007347.1:223761-245052 GCA_013399945.1 Ploceus nigricollis
CCGGGCAAAGTTGTCTTTGGGTTTGTTTGTTTGTTTTCCCTTTCCTCCTCCTCCTCCTCCTCCTCCCCCCTTCCGCTCCCCCGCCGGCTCCGCGCGGGGAGGAAACGGCGAGGGAAGCAGGAACTGAGGAGCGACCCGGGAGCCTCCCCAGCGCCCGGCAGAGCCCGCTCCGCTCCTCTCCTCGTCGGTGCGGTGTGTGAGGGCAGCCAGGACTTCGTTTTTGGTGGTGTTTTTCGTTGTTGGTTTTTTTTTTTTAAGCCCCTTTGTTTTTTGCCCGCCCGCTTCTCTCTCCGGTACAATATATGCTCGTGGAGAGCCGCCCCGCCGCCCAGCCATGTCGGCGGCCATCTCTGCCGCGGAGAAGGTGGATGGCTTCACACGGAAATCGGTGCGCAAGGCGCAGAGGCAGAAGCGCTCGCAGGGCTCCTCGCAGTTCCGCAGCCAGGGCAGCCCGGTGGAGCTCTCACCGCTGCCCCAGCTCAAAGGTACGAGCCTGCCCTCCCGCCCTTCCCTCCGGCTGCAGGTGCCGCTGCCCACACCGCCTGCCTGGCTTGGCCCCTGCCCCGCGCCCTCTGCCCTTTAGCCGTGTCCTCCTCTGCCCCCGGTGCTTTCCAGGTAGGGACCCGCGGCAGGAATTCCTCCTCTGCTCGCACAAACCAGCGCCGCTGTCCCGGGCGCTGACTCCACTACCTCGCCACCCTCCTTTTCTGGCTGGTTCGCATGTGTTTTGAGGTCTTACTGAGGAAAATGTAGACGATGAGTCTTGAGGAGTGCAGGCAATTGAGCGCTAAAAGCTGGGAGCGAGCGGTGGCTCCTCCCACGGGGGTTTTGCGAAGAGGAGCTGTGCCCGTGCCATGACATCCTGAGTTACGGAGGGGGTTCGCGTTCGGCTGCTCCGTGCTTTCGCAGCGCTCTCGGACAGTGTTGGAACGACGCTTTGCTGCTCTCCATGAGTTGCCTCGGAGACTTCCTCCAGCACAGTGCTGTGTGGAGACACTCTCAAGTGAATGAAAACTCTGGATGAAACGGAAAATAGACAGTGAAGGTTTTATCCGCTGTGCTGCATCTAAAATTTGAGAAGGCTCAGTTCATTAGGTCACAAAAATGAAGCGAAGTTCATTGCAACCTTCTACATCTTTGAACATCAGAATACATTTATATATATATTTAAAATTATGAAAAGGATATATTGGGGAGAGAATACAAAACTTGTTATTAAAGCATTTGTCAGGGACTTGAAAAATAAGGGAGAGCGATTACCTTAACGTGACCTAGCATGTTAATTTTGCTGCCACTGGCTTTAAAGTCTTAAGGCTTTTGAAGCTGCATCATATGATGGTGGGAAAAAAATCTGATTTGCAGTGAATATCCAAAATCAGAATAAGATATAGCAAACTTAAAAATATTCCTAGGTACTAAGTTTGGGTTTTTTTTTCCTTCAGTTTGATTTTTATGGCATTTACAATCATATCTCTAGTATTTCAAGGCTGTCATGTTTTCCTTCTCTTTGAGTGACAGATGTACATGAATCATAAATCTGGCTCTTAGCAGAAATGTTATTGACTAGAAATAAGCTTAGGCAGGGAAGTAACAAGGGCAGGGTTGTTTGTTTGGTTTTAAAATGTTTGTTGCAGTGGTTTTGAGTGTTAGTTTTAACAACAGCAGGGTGTTCTCACTGCTTGTTTTGGGCTTTCCTTCCTCTATGAAGCTGTGTCCTGTCTTGGTCCACTACTTTGATTACAGGGATTTATAACCTGGATAATTTGTTTGAAATCAGGATTCAGTTTCTGCTGTTTACATGCTGTTTAGACAATACATTTTTCTCAGAGCTGAATTTGAGAAACCACACTTGAGACTTTTTAAAGGCCCTTGGTAAATACTGCACATAGGTGGCAGACTTCAGAAAGTTTGAGTCCTGGTCCAGCAAACAGTTAAACATACGTGTGGTTGTGCAGGGAGCAATTCCAGCTTAAATCAGCAAAATGTCCAAGTTTACATTCTTTGCTGAGCTGGGACTTTAATATTAAATTTTTTACTCTGCATTATTAAGTCTTGTAGTTTTGTGAGTGTGGTTTTACAGCTTTTTACTTGTAACACAGAGAAATTTTGCATGGCATCAGCAGCTCAGATGTTTGGAAATTTGAAGCCATAAACCAGCAAAGGAATTTCTTCAGTTATGCAGGGTTTTATAGTAGTTGAAACTTATTGCCTTAAGTTCTTAAAGGAAAATCCCTTCAGTCTTTATGCTTATGATTCAGATGTGAAGTCTTGCCTTGGAGACCTGCTTCAGAATAGAAATTGTGTGCAAAATATACTTCTATGAGCTGTAGTGTCCCTAGTAGCCAGTTTGCAGAAAGTCAAGCAGTGCTCCTTTTGCTTGTTTTTCTCCCTTAGGTTTGTGCTGTTAGATTTGTCCTGTAGCTGTGGATATGGGATGGTTTCTTTTCATAATGCTCCCTCTCTCCCTTTTCTTCTTAAGCCTTGCCCCCTGAAACCAGAAAAGGTTCTAAAAAGAGTTTGCTCTCTCTACAAATGGATTGTTTTATAAAACTATTTGTTCTAATCACTTGTGTCTTGGGAAGATAAATCTTTGCTTTGTTCTTTAAAGTTGATATGGAATTTAGCAATAGTTTTGATGCTCCCAGTGTATCATCTACAGAATCATGAGCCAGAATTCCCAGGGATGGGCTGGAAAAGGAAAGTACAGTCATTTTAATGATGCCTACGGGTGCTCAGCATACACTTAGTAATAAGTTTTTACTTTTACAGACCTCTTCAAATAAATGTTAAACCTGAGGTATTCCAAACCTGTATTGGGAGAAAATGGAATATTTTTAGATGAAAAAGCAGTTTGGTATTATGCTGCTGTAAAATATTTCATCTTGTTTATAGGTATTGTCTTGTTTCATCACTTTTAAGAGATAATATTCTAAAATAAGTATAAAGAGTACTTTAAAACTCCCCAGTAGGTTTGTCAGACTGGCCTAAAGCACTTGCATCTATTTTACTGCAGGGAGAGATGTTCCAGACGAAAAACAGAAATTACCCATCACTTTAGAAAGTATCTTCTTGGGTAGAGAGTGTTGTGGGATTTTTCCTTTTCTGTAGGGGCTGTTTTGTTTGCCACTAGAATGGCCAGCTCAGATGGTGAGACACACTTTCAGAGTTGTATTGTTTCAAAGCCTTTAGACAGATAATCTTAAAAATACATATTTGTCCAGTTAATTGTACTGCTGCTCTGAATTACGAGAATTCTGTGCTTTGGCTGTGTATTTCTACTCCTGTCAGTGATACATCACATCTCTTACTAGTGAGTAACAGTCCCCCGTAGCAGGAGCTCTTCCCCTCAGAGATGTTTTTGGGGGAGTGAGATGGAGGGGAGGGATGGTAAGATTCTGTGTTGTGATTAACATTCAGCTTATCTTTCTGTGTGATGATATCTATCCTGTGTAGGTGAAAGCTCAGCAAAACCTGACTGATGGCAGGATACTCAAAATAATTTAGTACTTTGTTCTTGAGTTAATTTAGGAGATTTCCTAAAGCATTGTTATTCAGGACAGTGTCCATCTTACTGTATAATGTAACAACTGAATAAGAAATGCTGAAAACACAGTGATTATATTTAAAAGAAAAAAAAGATTGTTTGATCACCCCCCAGTCTTCTTTTCATTTTGTTACCTAAAGTTTGTGTAATAAAACAATTTTGAAGAATCTTCGGCCAAAGTAATGTGCTGGAACACAGCAGGATTTTGTAATTTCATGGACAATTCTGAGAGTGTTGCTTTTAAAGAAATGTAGCAAAGGTAGTGTTATTTTTTTGTCTTAAGAAGTGATAATTTTGTCCCAATAGGAGATAGTTTTAAGAGACTGCAGCAGAACATGGCCGTTAGCTTCATTTTTGAAAAAGAGGTGCAGCTTGACCTTGGAACCTGATCTGACTCTCTCCAGTAGATGTATGCATGCTTGTCTCTGTCACTTTTGGTTGAAGCAGCATGTAGAAATACAGGTGGAAAGTGGTGAATAGAAAACACAACTTGTTGCTTTTATTTAGTACAGTTAATATGGCCCGTCAGGTTGTAAAGCAAATAGATTTTTTTTTCTTCTGTGTACCAAACATGTCAGCTGCAGCTGGAAAGAATAAACATTTCTTGATGCCTCTTAGCCTCACAAGAGAAGAATTGGAAAGTGGTCCAGAAATCTTTCAGCCATGGACTAACAATAGTTAGAGGGATCTCTGTGGGGCTGAGAGTTACAGAGGTGGAGTGTACTGGAATGAGAAGACATTTTTAAGTGTGTAGTGTCAGCATTCAAATACAGGGTGTAAAATAGGTGTTAACTCTGGTTATTTTCTTTACTTAAACCCTTGAGAGAGAGCTTGGCTTTGGCTCTAAACTGGTTGCTGTGTTCAAGCTAAGCTTTTGTGGGAATGTTGCAGAGAGGCCCGGTAACCTTGCTGATAGGTAAAATTTTAATGTTATTAAATCTGAGGATCAGTTCAAGCCTCACACTTGGCATGGTTTTGAGTCACATAGTGTGTGCTTCAGAGTGACATAAATAAGTGGAATTAAAAACAGCTGAGAGGAATTTTCTTGTCATATTAAGTTGCCTTTGCTCCCCAAGGGAAGATGTGCTTCAAAGTTTTAGAATGGTTTACTTTTACTACAGCCTTAATAAATATTTGTAAGTGAAAGGACAGTTTTCTCTCTCAGATTTGCACTTGTTTTTTTGTGTCCCTCATGATTAATTGTTATTTCCTCTTCTGTAGTCCCCCATCCTCCACCTTTTGTATTTAACATCCCTTGCAACTGTGATCATCTTGGGTGAGTTTTTCCTTAAAAGTGAGAATCTTTAATTCAGATGAAGAATGAGGATGTTCTGTGAGGCATTTATGTTTACCTCTTACTATAATCTCAGCAGGACGTACTATGAAGCAGTCAAAACTTCCTTTTTAGTGAAGTTACAGTCTTGAGAAATAAACAACCTATAACAGATGAAAAAGCTGTCGTAGTTCCATGAAAAATGAGCTGTTTGAATTTTTTTCTATATTAAGGAACTGTTCCTAGTTTATGGAGTGGAACATTTTGGTTTTTATTCTTAACAAATTGACCTTTTTATCCGTAGACTTGAATTTTTGGTCTTAGAATATACTTCCATCAAAAGCAACTGCTAAATATAGAGCCTATTGACTGTCTTCACATGAACTTTTCTATTTCAATCTTTCACATCTTCCGTGTGCCAGCTTGGTATCAGATTTCTTTTTCCATATTCATTGCTTTCTGGTTTAGTCAGATAGTAGTTTTGCAGGTGCTGAATTTAATGTTAGTTGCTGTGGGAAATACAAATGGAATTAGTTATTGCTGCAGGCTATCTGATCAAAAGATTACTTCAGTCTATAGCTTTGGGGTTTTTTTAACATCTGTCTATCTTAAAATCATTCAGTGCTTTTAAAATAGTGTCAACCAACAGTTCTGGACAGATGAATATTCTTTTAAAGGACAGAGGGGATATGTGTTGTGTTCTGATGAAAAAAAGACACTTCAATTGAGAAGGCTGTAAAATTTAGCTTCTATACCCTTGTTGTCCTGACTCCTGTTTTAATCTAGCAGGTTAAAATTATGGCTTCTAGCAGTATGTGGATTTGGAGGGTTGGAGCTGCAGCCCAATTGGATTAATAGGTAGCAAATAACATCTGTTTTAGAAGACTCCCTTGGCAAAATGCTCTACTAGAAACTGGAGGGTGATAGCTTATTTTTAAAGTCTGAATCATTGATTCCATCAGAGAATTACTGAACTAGTTTGTTTCAAGTTTTGCTGAATTTGTGGCCAGTGAATAATGTTGTCTACAAGATGCCTATTTCATAATATGTTTCTGACTTGAAAGCAGAGTTCATCATAGTTAAGGCTGCCTTCAGTTTTCCTCCACAAGACCTTATTCTCAGCTGCTCACAACATTGCTGAACTGTTTGGACAGAAGTTTTCCATGCCAAGTATGGACAGTTTTATTTGCAACTCTTCCTCAGGCTAATTTTCTTAGTTTCAGCAAAACCAATTCAAACTACTTTGAACGCTAGAGGAAAGGTAAATTGTATAGAGTCAATATTAAAAAAAACCAAACCATGAATTGTGTTGAGGTTTAATGCTTGCTGTACTTGATAGCTTAGCATGTGGTTCTTAATGCAAATGAATCTCGTGTGGTCCAAGTTCTTGTTTGGTCCAATTGTAGCTGTTGTAGCTCAGCAGCAGGACTGATGAGTTGGTATTTACCAAGCTGGTACGTAGAGCTCCTTCAGGATCTGCTGTGCTGCTCCCATCTGCCATGGGAGCTTTCTTTGAGCATCTTGTCTGCAGTACTGCTAGGACAGCACCCAAGTGTAGTGTCATTTTCTACAAGCAAGAGCCCAGGAATACATTACAGGTAGAGGCATGGTATGGAACTGCTGAGGTGATAGAAAAGCCAAAGTGGGAAGAGAGGGCAGAAGCCAGCTCCTCTCCAGTGGCTGCAGAGAGCTCACTGTTTGGAGTCTCAACACTCCTGTTGGCTGTGAAACTTTCTGGAAATATTTCTTACCATATTCTCTTCTAATTTCTTTGTAACTTTCCATTGCAGTTGTGGATTTTGAACTTCCCGTGATCTTCCTGAAACTTCACAGGCTTAGGGCTTTTGTTCTGTACATCAGGAATTATTTGCAGATTAGCTAGTTCATCAAATGAGAGGTTTTTATCTTGAGCATTTAAAATTCAGGAGTGCATAACTGTACGTTTGGGGGTGGGACGTGAAGCTGGGAAAGGCTGGTGAAATGTCAATGCAGGATACTAGGCCTCAGTGTTTTAAGGGCATGGAGGCTATGGGAACAAACAGTAGTCTGATCAGAATTCAGCAGACCTATATCCTGTTAAAAGAGTAGCATGTACTGCTGCAATTGATATGGTGAAAAAAAGAGGCTATAGATTAAAAAATAAAAATGGTGCTATTGCGCTGCCTTTTACTATTGGGAAAAGATTTCTGTCTCATTCTCATCCTAAGTTTCTTCTCTTTGCCGTTGTTTATCTTGATCTTACCAAGCAAAGCTTTGGTGAAATTGATGGGCTTTGTCAGTTTTGTTGACATGTTGATATTCAGAAGAGAAATACAAATTTTGCTGAGGAGTTGGGAGGTAGAGGTGAGAGTAACAGCAAAAATTATATTTGTGCATGTCTGTTCAAGAACAATGCTGCAAAAGGAAGATGTTCTATTTCTAGTAAATAATTTTTTAAAACACTGTGAATTTAAAAGATGATAGTTACTCCCTGCAATAGGAGAAAATCTTCCCACATTTTATACAAGTTTCAAATGACTGATTAGAAGTTTGTATCTGAGACCATCACATGCTTGGAGAGCTGGCAAGCTGTGGGTAACAGACAATGAAAGTGGCACAGTAGATTTTCTCAGAACTGAAAGAGGAGGTGGGTTGAGCAAGTTTAGAGGAGGACAATATAGTGTGGGGCAGGGAGGCTGATCTGAAATAATCAGGAATAAAAAGTCACAGCAATGTCTCTAAATATGAAGGGGGAAACAGCTTCATTTCTGCTATAGTTATATTAAAGGATTAGCAGAGTGCAGCACTGCATAAGCAAGTGAGCTTTTAGGAGTGATTTAATAGGTTTATGTCTGTAGATGCTTGGTCCTTCAAAATACAGAGGCACAGTTTTTATTTTATCAATTTCATCCCAAGTAAAATTGTTTGGGAGAGTATAGGGGGAAAAAAGTGGGCTTTTTAAAAAAAGTTTTAATTTAGTGTAATTGTGTAAAACTTTTGAAAAGTGTACCGTATTTTCCATTACAAATTCTATGCTTGAAATATGACATACATGTAAGATTGAAGTCTTGTTAAGCAGCAAAATTTTGGTTCCTTGTCTATGTTAAAGCAACAAATAGTGAGAACTGAGCTTAGGTCTTGAATTATGTATGGGAAACACACTTGTGCATTTCAGCATAGTTAGATTCTGTAGGAAAGCAGTTCTTGTTGTTTTGAGAAGAAAAATTAAGATGTGAGTATCAGCAACCTCTTGAGAGACATGGGCTTGGTCCCACAGTCAAGTCAGGAAGGACAAGGTTTGGTAATACATATTTGTTCATTTTCCCTTAAGAGTAGGAAGCAGGATCAAAATAGACCAAGTACATCAAAATGATGTAAATTGAGTTTAAAAATAGCCAAGAGATTTCACCAAATGGGAGAGGACTTAAAGTGCAGGTTCCCTCATTATTGAACACTTCATATTTAGAATTTTTGGTAGAAAGAGTGTAACTGTTAGAGTATGCTTAAAATTGATGAAAAAAATATCTCAACCTTTTATTTATGAGGCTAAATATCTATTTCACTTAAATTAAGCAAAGAGATCCCATGAATGTTTGCTATTTGTCTGCTCAGGATGATCTGTTCTTGTTCAGGTTGGTGGGAGTTGGGTCGCTGAATGCAGCACAACTAGGATTTCACCTGTGTTACCTGTCTTAACTTAATCATTGTTCTTTCCACTGCAACATAATTATAAAGTCTCTCCTTATTGATCCGTGAAGACTTTGGAAAGTAAGAAACACTTGTTTAGCCAATTTGTAAACTATGTATTTATCCAAGGAGTTAATCCAGTACTTTTAACTTCCACACAGATTTACACAGGAATTCAAAGGAAGAGGTGGGTTTTCCTTGCCTTTTGAAAAGTTAGATTGGCTGTTTCCTCTGGCACACATTTCCAGTTAAATTACTCCTCTATGCATCTCCGTCACATTTAAAAGCTAAGTGCTAAGTTAACTGCAAGATGAGTTTCTGTACTTCTGTTAAATTGTGTTTAACAGCTACCCTTGGTTTCAATAAAGGGTATTTTTATATTTCACTTAGCACTAATATTGCCGTGTGAAAGTTACATGAGTGTTTCTTCAAGTTTCTGGAAAATAAACAAACTTGATTTGTGTTGACTTGCATGTTCTTGTGTGATGTCAAACTGGAGCAACTTCATCATCTTACTCAAAATTAATTTTATACTTATATATAGTGAGGAAATGATGGGAAAGTTAATAGATTTTTAATCTGTTAAGTGGATCTGTGTTGCATATTATTATGGCATACTTCATAATTACCACTCATTAATTATAAACTACCATAATGTCAGTCAGACAGGAGTTTTGCAGTTGACTTAAGGGGAACTTAAATTGTAAATACAGTTGCTGTTCCTTCAGACTTACAAGGTACAAAACAATTGGTTTCATTCAGGCAAAGTGTTTAGGTCCCTATGAATTGAAGATGTTATTAATGCAGTCCTAGGTAATGGGTATTAAGCTGAAATTTTTACTGAGCCTGTGTGGCGCGCAACTTTGTCACCTGCTTTTTGACTGTCTGTGTGCCCTGGTAAAATCCGTGCAGAGTATTACAGCTGTTGAGGAGTAAAATAGGGAGTAGAGCTGTTCAGATTATTCTTTTAATTCTTAGCAGGGTAGATGTGAAATGCTTCCTTGAGTCTACCTTGTCACACCCTCAAGGGCTTTATTGCATATTCAAAATTCCATTTGTGGAAGAGTGTAAATAAGGTCATATTTTGGGAACATGGAGCATCATACCAATTGTCCCTTCTGATCTTTTTGATTTGACACTCTCAGAAGCTTGGTCTGTTGTGTCCTTCCATTTCTGTAGTCCCTTGGGTTTTGTTGGTGGTTAATTCTCCTGGCACAAGAGTGAATTACCCGGAGTAACAAGTTGCTTGTGCAGTGTCTCTGGGTACTTTCACCTTGTGGCTCATTTGGTGTAACCTGACTTAGATTTTTAAAGAAATTACCTGTTTACATACACAGGGCTTTACCTTGATCTTTATTTGCCCTCTTGTTAGGAGGACTTCTTGAAAGCATCTCTATTTTACCATAACAAAAACCTTTGTTGCATTTCAATATTTTAAAAGCTATTTAGGAGCTGTCTCTTCTGTTTGGGAAAGCAGTTTCAATTATTGGTCCTGTGTATCAATTTCTGTAATTTTAAGTTAAAAGTACTATCTATCCCATATTCACATGTTCTGAGAAAAAATTTCCCATTCAAAAAATCAATTACTCTCTTTTCTTGACTAAATGACCTGGCTATGCATATGAATTCCATAATAGGATTTATCACCCTTAAAATTAGAGGTCTCTTCCTTAAAGAGGCAGGTTCCTGTTTTAAATTAATTTTTTAGAGGCTCTGGGTATATTCAAAAAAAGGCTTACCTTGCCATATGATCAGTCACTAAAACTGCTTTATGGGTTTTAAATGATGACAGCAAATACAGTAGCAGTGTGTGCCAAAACCATCAATGAATGCATTGGAGAGCATTATAGTTGGCTTATAGGTGGGAGCAAGCTTGTTTCAAGTACAAGAGCATTGAGGGGAATAATTGTTTTTTGAAAATATAACACTTCAGCTGTGTGAGAAGTGAAACTTCTTTGACTTTTCTAATAAATACAGTTTCACTCTGAACAAAACTTCATACGGTTAGCCATGTGCAAATTCCTCAAAACTCAGTACTTTGAAAAACAGCACTGATTCAACTGTGTCAGTCCATTGGACAGTTTTTTCCCCTGCTTTTCCTTGTTGTTGCATCAAACTGAATTTCAGCTAGATTCTGAGCTGCTCTTGAGGTAACCTTTGTATTGTTAGACTTGAACATTTTGTTAAGGGTGACTTTAGGGTGTTTTTTGTTCCTGTTCCAGTGATTGGTATGCCTGGTGAGTTTTTTATTTATTTAAAGAACCAATGGTGCTTTAATTCTTCTTTTTTTTAGGAAATGTGGTAGAAATAAGGTGAATTGTGGCAGGCCCAGTTACTAGAGTCTAACTTTAAGGACCAAGAGGATAGTTTGTATTACTTCTTGCATCTTAACTGCTTGTTGTCTTCTGTAGTTAAACAGTAAGAAATAGGGCTCTTAATACAAAAGCATTTCAGTACTTTCTTACTCTCTGAAGTGTCTTGGTTGACTCAAATCTTAATTAAAATCAAGGGATTTAACATGGTAGTAGCTGGAGTCTCTTAACTATATGAGGTTATAAGAAAGCCTGGAAGATGGTGGAAACAATCTAGATAAGACACTTGCAATTCATTATCATTGCTAGAAGCCGTGTCACAGAATTTGTGACAGATGTTGTTAGATCAGCGTGGGCTTTTCAGATTTTCTGGACTGATTTGTTGAGGTCAGCTGCTGGCCACGTGGAGCAGCAGATGAGACTCTGAACAAACAATATCTTACTTGGTGGGAGACAGCTTTCCAGGAGTACTTTTTATGAAATGACTTAAAAATTGTCTGTAGCGTACACTTGTAACTAACTCTCTAAATCACAGTGCTGTATGTATGTGAATAAAAGGAATTGTTGATTATTATTCTCATCTAGTTTTACTTCTAATATGTGATTTCCTTTTTTTTTCCTTCTCTGGCATGTATCACAGAATTAATCTTAAATTCAGAATATTCCAATGAGCAAAATTTCTGGTTTTCTTACAAAAGAGACTGGAGATTTACCATGTGGAGGGTGCCACAGTGTGCAGGTCTTCCCTGATGACCATCTACAGAATAGTTTACTTAAAAATGGAAGTACAGGAGAAGCTCTGCTTGTTATCTTGATTGCCCCTTTGCAGTCCTTATTTCTGAAATGAAGAGGTTAAATGTTAGTGTGAGCCACATGGGTCCTAGACAGGATTGACCAACTTGGCAGTTCTGTGCCAAGTCCTTTTCATGTTTGTTTTGTTTTAGTTTTTGTTTATCTCCTACAGGTAGTATAAATTTCCTTATAATAATGATTGAAAATGCATTTTTATTTCATTGTCTTCCAAATCTCCTTCTCTGGTGAACAAACTTACTATTGAATAAGGAGCTGGTTAACTTTTAGGGTACATAATGTTGTTCTGACTCCCTTATCTGTCCTGGAAAGTCAGAGTTCTGTTTACTGACAACATGGAGAAAAATTCACTCAGCCCCTTCTGGAGTCCTAGCAACAGCTGTAGATTTTGGGGTAACAGGTAATTTGAAAATACATTCTTTGAACTCTTGATTGGAGGGGGCAGAGGGAAAACCTGCGACCCTGGTCTACTAAAAAATAGTGCTTATTCTTTAGGGTGACAAAGATTTTTTAATATAGAAAACCTGAAAATATTGATGAAAAGTTCCTTGGATGCCTGTGGTGCTGCACAGAGCTCGTCTGAGTAGCCCCATCAGTTTCAGTGGGGCTGTTGAGCTGCCAAAAGCTGGAATTGTGGGAACTTCTCCAATGGGTGTATGGAGTTACTGGGGAATGTTATACACTACCAGCCAAGTATACTTGGCTTGGGCAGCCAAGTATACAGGGGCTGCATTTTTTCTTTAAAAAGGAGCTTAAAGCAATTTAAAGCAAAGCAAAATCCCCAAAATAACCAAACCCCACAACAAACACAAAATCCAAAATGTATTATTCTCAAAAGTCTCTAACTTAACTGAAAAATCTTACCTACACATTATCTCATGCCTCAATGCTTGGATGATATGGTTCCAGAGGAGATGGTAAACTAACTTAGCAGCTCACTGCAGAGAGCTTCTGCTCCTGTCTCTAATCCTGTGCCAGAGCTGATGCACATCAGGCCCCTCCAGAAGCCATTTAACCTCACTAATATGACCATGTTATTGAGTTAAAGCAGCTTAGGAAGAGCCTGGCAAGTTCCAGAGCCAGTGCTGATGGATGGATGTGACTGGAATAGAGAAGGGGAAGGGAGGAGTAACTGAGAAAGGGGATAGCATGGAGCTAGACCTCTCTCAATCTCTGTCAGCCAACGACTTTTGCTGCCTGTCAGGCTGCAGATGGAGACCTGGAAACACTCTGTGCCCTGTTGTAACATCAACTGCAGTTGATGCAAAACCAAATCTCTTAACCATGTTTTGCCATGCCTATAACATCAGCGCTGACACTCAGATGCTAGGAGACATCACAACAATCATATACACAAGAGCTCTCCAGGACAAAACCAAATATTAAATTTAGGTCAAATGGGACTACCCATGCTTGGTTTATGTAAGTGGGGCAGAGTTTATCACACTGCCTCCTTTTCAGACTAATGGTGTCTCTGAAAGGAGCAGGCTGTACAAAAACATTGATTCCTTTAAATTAAAAGCCCCGAAGCCAAACCCAGAGATTTGGTATCTCATAGTCCACATGCTTCTCTCTCCATGTCAGTGTTAAGGCTTTGTCCTACTCCAGCAGATCCCTCCAGCACTGAGTACAGCTGAATACAGTGCAGTAAGTGTAACCAGGCAGCAGAGACTAAATCCTAAACTTTGCACTGTGGAATGCAGCATAATTATGACATGATCCTTCTCCTGTATTCAATTTGTCAGGGAATTATGTAGAAGTGTAGAATTGTCACCAAGCTCTAAGGAGATAGGTGTTACTTTTTTCCATAATATCATTGTCCTCTAAGTGCTTGAAAGGGCTGTGTATGAACTGCTTTAAGAGGCTGTCAGACAAAAGCTCCTTGGTTGTTTCTCTGGCTTCTGCATCTTCTTGGGGTAGCTCTTTCAGGAAAAAGTAGAAATATTTAATTAATGAGATTTAAAAAAAAAACAAACTGAAAATGTTTGCGAATGTATGAGGGCTTTTATTTTGTATTGGCAGGAAAACGACAAATTTTGAACTTGCCATTTTTTTGTGTAGTTGAGAGAGTTTTTGTGGATTTAGAGTCTGGTTTCTGCTGATGAATCAAGGATTATGTTAGGTTCTCTGTCTTTGTACTGAAGGTCTTGGGTAAACAATTGTGTTGAGAAAGGAGAATTATCTTTCTTTTCCTTCCAGGAGGAATGCCTGTAAACGTAAGAGATAAATATATTGTAGGAAGACATCCTTGTGGTGTGTTTGTTTCTCCAGTTATGTACCAATGAAGTAGCTCTTGTGAATTCTTTTTCTTTCCATATTTTGCTTGGGCCTTCCCTAGAAAGATTAGTCTCTTTACTCAATATTCTGTGCTTAGATTTGCACTGATGACCTTATAAATCTGAAAGCATTCAATTTAGAGACAAATCTGTACAATCATGCAGTTTCAACATTTTAAAATTTCCGCTCAGGAAGAACTTCCAAGTCAAATTGCTTGCTACTTTTTGTCCTTTATTAGCGTGGCTACTGTCTGTAATGAGGGAGGGTTTGTAAACAGTAGAAACAGTCTGTGGAGAATTTAAGTATTGTGAAGTGCAGCAATCAAATTAAGTATTTTAATCAGGTACAAGCTGTCTACTATCTATCATGGAAATGACCAGAGGCAAGTCACGATTAAAGTGGATCATAATTTGCAATAATTCTTTTGGTGCTGGATGTTAAGTTTTTGTCTTCAGGATTTCTCATCATTATGCTTGATTCAGGGTTGTTCCATTGAGGCATCCACTGTCTACTTTGAACCTAATTTATCTTCTGTAGTCTTTATGGTATTTAGGGTATTTAAAGAATAACAATTATCTTGAACTCCACATGTACGATGTAAATCTTCATAGAATATTAGATTGAAGCTGGTTTAAAAATCAAGCCATGGGTTGTTCAACTACTAAAGCTAAAAGCTCCAGTATTTATGCAGTTATGGTGGCACAGTTTGTTTTATTCCTAGAACTAGAATAAACTATTGTGATATGATTTTGTGGTGGTATAAAGTTGTCTAGCTTTCACTGTGCTGGGATAAAGACAAGGCTTTGAAAAGTTGAGCCCTATCTGACAAACAAATTTTCCTCAATCACTTGGTGGTTCCCATGGTACCTTTCATAACATTCCTGGGACACATGTGCAATGTGTCAAGCAGGGATTGAGCACATGAAGACAGATTGTGCTGATAGAACAGAACTGGCTTTCTTGTTACCTTATTTTTGCCATGGTTGCACATAATTTTCATCTCTTGCAGATGACTAGAGATGATAAGTTGATAAAATAATTGTTTCCCCTTGCAAGTCCAAAAAAAGGATGTATGCTTAGAAGAAGATACTTCCTTAGGTTTTACTTTAAATGTTTTAATAGTAACAAAACAGATTAATGGGCAGGTTTTTCATTTGAGGAAACATGTCCAATTGAGAGAGATCAGGTTGCTAATGAAATGGACTGCTGATGCATGGCAGGGGAGAGATTCTCTTTTACTCTGGTGTCTAACCAGAAGTGGCTAATGCAGAAATTTATTTGGTATCCTAGGGAAGGTGATAAGTGATTTAATTATTTGCATGAATTCCAGTTACTGGCTTTTAACCTGAGGTCTTTAGTCTGTTTGAACCATGGTTAGAAGTATTCAGGTGCTGTCTGCTGGTTTTTGAAACTTCTAAGTAAATTTTGCTTAGTGATACTTCATTTTAAATTTTTTTACATTTTTTTATCATCAGCTAACTGTATTGTCTTAGCTGTGCCTCACTTGTGGACCTTTGTAACTCGGTCTGTAGTTGAGTTTGTAGTGAGGAAAAATAAGAGTAGGCTTGGTTCCTGTGTTAGTCTGGCTGTCAGCTTGGGGCTAGCAACAAAAAAAGCTGCCCTCCCTGTGTCGGTTCCTTAAATTAGGCTTTTTTGGATTTTATCCTCAGCATGTCACTGTTACTGCTTTGTTGCTATGATACAATACTTACTCATGCAATCCGCTGTAGAATATTAGAAGATCTGAGCTGAAATGTTACGTAACTTACAAATGTTTTTACAGCTGATGTTCATTATTTTGCAGAGTGTAACAATTCGTGTCTTTGTCGTTATCTGAGTGAAATAAGCATCTTGCAAGTTTTTTCTTCAAAAGAAAAACGGTTCAAATGGCAGAATTGACATTCAGAAGTGTGAATCGTTCTTCATGAGGGAGTAGTAATTGCTGGCTCGTTCAAAAGCTCCCTGAAGTTGTTATGCTCAGCTGATAGGATCATAACTGTCAGGTGGGGAGAGGGACACAATCCAGTTTTCTGGTGCCTGAGTTCCCAGGGCACAGCAGCAGTATGGGTTACAGTGGAGGTGTGCCAGTCCACTTCAGCAATTACTTTTTGCTTATGGAAACGAAGCAATTCTATCAGATAACTACTGAATATTAAACCTGCTGTCGACTGTTGTCGTTCCAGCCACTAAATGAAAGGTGCTTTGGTAGGAAACTTGAGAAACAGGCATTATCAGAGTGAACTGTTAAAGGTATAAACTTAATGAAGTTGGTTGAATTAGAGTAATTCTAAAACATTAAAGGGAAGCATGAGATTTTTCGTGATTTGTTCAGGTTTTAAAGTGAGACTTAAGATTTTCAATACTCAATTGCCTTTTCTTGTCTTGATCTTCTTTTTTGGTGATGAAACAGCAGTGCTCATAGCAATACTGCAGTGGATGAATGAGGCTAAGGGATGTAGTCAGGCTGTAGACCAGTCTTGGAAATTCTTCAGGGGAGAGCATTCTTTATTTGGAGATAAAATTGGGAGTACTATTTTTTTACCAGAGTGAGTGAAATACCAACTGGCTGATAGATGAGGTGATGCTGTATTGGTGCAGTGGCTTTGAACCCCTATAAACAGTTGAAAACAAGAACAAAAGACACATTAAACCAAATTTTCAGTTAAAACCATGACTTTTTTAATGGTTGTTATGATCATGCAGCTTTGGAACAGTTACAGCATATTAAGGATGTATTAAATTTTTGAAGAGAGTAGTGCTTGATAATCCGTCTCTTTTAGAGTAAATGTGAAATGCTAATGGAGGAATTCTGCTTATCAGATTACAGAGGTACTGAATGCTAAAATGAAAATGCTAAGTCACAGCCAAACACATTGTCTTAATAGGCCAAAAAATCTGGAAAACGCTTCTATGACTAAGATTGTCATAAATTATTTAGACCAAAGCGTTAAAATTCAGGATTAATCCTTTCGAAATATTGGAGTGCTTTCTTTAGAGAAACGTTGATCACATGATGTCAAAAGTATGTGAAGCATTTTGCATTGGGGTAAAAAGACAAGGTTCCTTCAAAGCAGATTTTGCAGCTTTTAAGCAGGTTACATAATAAAGGATTAGGGAACAGAATGAGACAAATCAGATGAATGAAAGGTTAGTTTGATGCACTGCTTCTGGATATGACTTTTGGTGATGGAGTGCTGAGACTTGTTAATGTTTATGTATTTAAAATAAAGTTAATTCAGTAACTCATTGCTGGTAAATAAATTTACTGCCATATCTTTGTCTATTATTTCTTTCATGTACCAAAAGTTGGGGATGGTGGGTGTTCCATTCTGACATAGAGATATTTTCAGTTTTGGCAGAATTGCTTTATAATTTGCTATTAGTTTCCTGACTGTGATGCACAACTTTTCCCCATTAAAAAAACAAATCATAGCTATGCAAATTCTTGTCAACAAAATAGATGTAGAAATCCTGCTTCTACAGACTTAAGTGTTTGGTTTTTTTTTTTTTTTCTTTTATAGATGCCACCTTCAATGAACAGCAGGATCTTTTTTGTCAGAAGTTGCAACAGTGTTGTGTGCTCTTTGACTTCATGGACTCTGTTTCAGACCTGAAAAGCAAAGAAATCAAGAGAGCAACACTGAATGAACTGGTTGAATATGTTTCAACAAATCGTGGAGTGATTGTTGAATCAGCTTATGCTGACATAGTGAAAATGGTAAGTAGAATGCTCTTGTTATAGTTTGTATTTTAATAAAATATCTTAATCAGTTTATGACTCTAATGGCATTTAACTCAGAATTGTGGTTGGTTATTCTGCTTATACAATATAATATAATTTGTTAATGATAACTTGGCTCAGAAAGGCTTGTAAAAACAAACAACTTGCAAGTTTTAATTATTAGCTGAAACATGATGCATTCAGGTTAATTAAAGTGAAAGAACTGGTACATTGCAGCTGCTTGCAGTCTGGGTAAGCTTTAAAGTTGTTCTCTTTCAGAAAATGGCAATATTTCAGTGCTGCCGTCTTTATTTTCTAGTGGCAATGGAGAATTAGGCTGAAGTTTTCTGGTAGTGATTGCTGTGGGTGCCGGTGACCACAGGAAGGTTTATCAGTGTAAGAAAGTAACTCTACTTTGTAAATACTTTTTATAGCTGTTTGTTATTATTTTGGCCTTGGAGAGCTGTACTAGAGTAGCCTAAGTGGTTTGCTGAAGTTATAAACCATAGGATGACTTGTCCCATGCAATTGCTGCTAATGGTTTGTTGAATAATGAACAAAATATTTGTGGTTATCTGCTGACTTTCCCAGGTGTTTATGTACATTTTCAAATGCTACTTAATTAATGTTTTTGATCTGCCTATACCCCATGTACAGGGAATGAAACTGAAAGACACTTGAGAATAATCTGAATTTTTTTTTTTCCTAGAAGTGTGAAATGTAAAAGTAATGGCTTTAGTGCCCATGCATTTACATTAATGGTTCTCTAAACTTTGGTGAAGTTTACGTAGATAAAATGCTGACTTTAAAAGAGCTCTCAGGAACATAAGCAGAGCAATTCAGATATACAGCCTGAAACTTGTGTAGTTCTCTATACAGTACGAGTTAGTTTTTTCTTAAGGTTCATTTTGTTTGTTGTTTGGTGGTTTGTTTGTTGTTTGGTTGGGGTTTTTTTCTGGGCAGCTGATAGGGAAGATCAGATCTTTAATGTAAATAAGTGTGGAAGTTTTGCCATTATACTGAAGGGCTAGGATTATTGAAACCCTTTTAATTGTTTTGGCTGTTTCAGCAGATGCTTATTAAGTTCTACAAAAAAATCTAGGACACTGGGGGGTTTTCTATAGTTTCGTTTTTTAAAGAACCTGGTTTTCTGTCCTAAATGTTTTTTGCATAAGAAAATAAAGGACAAAGTATGTTCACCTCTTCTTAGATGACTTTTTTTTTCCTTGCTGCTGGTGGCAGCAAGCCTGAATCCTTGCAGTATTTTCTTATTCTGTGTGCCCTCTGTAGCCCCTTGTTAGAAGAAAGAATATACTAACTAGCCCACAGTACTTGTTGAAGGGAGGTTTTCTTTTATATTGGAGTTGTTTTCTTTTCTTGGAGATAAGGTGGTGTTGAGCTGTTCTTTTGAGGTTTTTTTGTTGTGCAAATGATTGGATTCTGTGGATGCTTGTTTTTCCTTCCATAACAAATTTCCATCTCCTTTTCTCCCCTGAAATGACAGAAAGTGAAGAAGCTCAGTGAGAGCTTTAAATGCTCAGTGAGAGCTTTTTGAGAGCTTGAGACAAAAGATCCCTCCAAGCTTGAATAGTATTTCTAATCTCCCTGGCAACTGGCAGCAGAAAAGGCCTTTGCTGTGAATTAGGACGAAGTACTAGCTTTCAGAAAAAAATCTGCATGGGTCTGTCTCTCCCTCCACATAACACCTGTGTCAGGCTCCAGGCCTTTCTGGGTAGCAAAACTTGTATGAGATTGAAGAGTTACTCTTTCACTTCTGTTTTCTTTGGGGTTTAAGTTTTTAGGCTGTTCAGTGTTCCTACGTTAAAAGAAGAAAAATTTGAGTTTTACTGCAGAGTTTGAAGTGTGTTTTTGGGATGAAAAAGTAGAAATGGCCTTAATGAAATCCAGCTATAATCTGGCTGGTAGGAAAGGACAGGCAAGACTAAAAAATTCCCTGAAAAAAGCCAGAGTGGCAGCAGTGGCAGAAGCAGAAACAATTTCTTTCCAAAGCCCCTTGTCTTTCCCTAGGCCTGGGACAACTTCTCTCCAGCTCACAGCGGAAACAGCCTCAGGTTTCAAACAGGTTTCCTTGGAGTCGCCTGAGCTGTGGGGAGGCTAAGTCAACAATGCCTTAAAGACAGCAGGAAGGAAAGTAAATTGTTCTTTCTGAGCAGTGCATGGACAAGGTCTGTGCAGGTGAGGAGGTGTCTGGCATCCTTTCCTTCACTGGTCTCTGTTGCTGGGATAGCTGCTGAGCCAAGTATCACACAGACTCCTGTGGCTGGCTCTGCTCTGCTTGGATCCTGAGGCAGGGAGCTTGAAATGATACCAGTGTCATTTCAAGCCACTGACGATGGAACAACAGCATTAAAAAAAGTCTTTTTTTAAACAGATGTGCAGGACACACTGTAGGTTTTCTTTTTGGTGCCCTGGGCAACCTGATTTTCCTTCAGCTGAGGAGGAGTTTTGCTTACAAATAGTTTTGAAGGTGTAGCACAGCAGTCAGTGCACCTCTATTCCGGGTCATCCAAAACTAGTGTCTTCTCTGTTTGGAAATTCTCAGTTAAAAGCATTCTGAGGCTAAAAGGAAATTAGGGTTTGGCATTGTGAATATTTTAATTTTTAAAACTTCCTGGGAAATTAGAAAGTTCTACCTTGTATCAGTTTTGGGAACATGATGGAAGTGTCTCTTCAGTACACATAACTCTTCATCTCCTTGTGCCCATCAACCTTGCCTTGTTCCCCAGCAGTATATAAAAATCTAATGAGATTGTCCTAACAGGCTGTATGAGTTGTGAATTCAGAAAATAAAAGAAATCAGCTGTCCTCAATCTGCACTGAAAAAAAACCACTCAGAAGTTGGAATTGAACCTAGTATCTTTCAAAGGTTTAGAATCAAATGTACAGACAATAAGGTACTTTTTTTCTTTTTTGTTTTAATAAAATATAATTGCTCTATCTCAGTACACTAACTGGCACATTTTCTGATGCCATTTTTTGAAAACTTGGGGCTTTAATTTAGAAAGCTGATGCTGGATTTATCTGGAAATCTATCCAGCTTTAAAACGTTTTATGATTTGTGTTTCTGAAATCACAGTTTTGGGATAAGACACAACTTAGGAAAGAAGAAGAATGTTTTCAATAATGTGAGAGGATATAGAGAAGAATTTGCAAAAGTATTGCAAACAAAATAAAGTAAATTAACTGGGTTTTTTTGGGAAGACAGGCTAATATGTAAAAAGGGTGCAAGGTTTATTTGAAGTTTCGTATATTCTCGAGAGATGAATAATTCTAGTAGAAGTCCTGAATACTCTGAAAATCGTACAGTTGGTTTTCCAAAGGCCTGGCTGAGAGGCTTGCTAATTGTTTCTCCTACAGAAGTGTATTTAGTAGCTTTGTTTTGGACATGAAACTTAATACTCTGAGGTTCTGTGCTAAAGGCTGACCAGCTCAGTTCAGCAAGATGGATCTAGAAAGAAAAAGAAGTGTTTTCAGGAGATGTTACCAGAGCGTTTGCAAGCAGTGGTAGAACATTCTCTGTAGGAGACTGATTCATATGCTGGAGGGTTTTATTGAATACCTACCTGGTAAGAGTAAACAAAGTAAATAAGAGAACCAGGATTGTAATGCTGGTTTTTGAGCTTGATTAAAATTAATGTTCCCTGACTACTATTTCCCCCCCCCCCCC